>PVIY010020521.1:0-43877 GCA_004026745.1 Myrmecophaga tridactyla
AAGAGGCTACTCTGGAGGTTGCTTTTACACAAGCTTCAGGTAGACCTTGCTACCTATCATAACCTGTCAACCCCCAATCAGGACAATTCCAGCCAATCCTAAAAATCACCTAGGGCAATTTATAAGATTCCGCAGGGTTCCAGGCACTAGAGCAACTTGCCAGAAACCTACAACCTCCAGATGGGTCCCTGGTCCAGAGAAGTCTTGAAACCTAGCCCAGCCTCTCCAGAACATCAGATAGTTTCATCTCTCTACCCCATATTAGCGACAGACTCTTCCAATATCAAAAATTTAGAATTGCCATAGCCAAACAACCCCAATGAGAGGTATGGAAAGATCAAAGGTGATGGTGGAATTATACATAGAAGATAGGACTTAACAAATGAATATGAATGCTGAATCATTAAATTGATATGTCTTTTAGTCTTCAGTATTTTAGGGCAGCTAGAAGTAAAAACCTAAAATTGTGAAATTGTAACCCATGTCAAAGTCTGAAATATGTTCTACAACTAATTGTTGTGCTGTGCTTGGTAATTTATAGCTTTTTTGTACATATGCTATTGTTCATAAAAAAAAGAAGGAAAAAAAAGTCGATTGTGATGATAAAAAAAGTATTTAAGCCCTCTAGCCTCCTATATTCTGGAGCAGCTAGAAGGAAAAATAGGAGAGGATCATATGGTAGCCCATGACAAACTCTGGGATGTGTTCTTTAACCACTTTTTGAAGAGTGTTTTGAAAACTATTGCTTTTTTATTTCTTTGTTTTGTATATATGTTATACTATACAATAAAAAGATTAATAAGAATAAAATAAGAAAAAAAAAAAGAGCATGAGGGAAAAGATGTGCCTTTGACCTATCAGAGATGGGGCCTTCTAAATGTATTGTTCCATTATATGAAGAGGTAAAACTGATGTCAATTGGGAAAGTGGCTTGATTATTTTCTCTAGAGGTTATATCAAAATGTTTTCTGGCATTGCATTTAATGATAACGAAAATGGCAAAATAATGTTCATTAGTCTATTTTATTTGAGAGATCAAAGAGGCCTCTGATGTGCTGCACAACCATGGGTTTACCAGCAGAAACCGTGATTGACTAAATAGGAATATGATGCAAATACCTAGTTCATTCGTATTACATGAGATCCAGGAGAGAATTTCCAATCCCTGTAATTCTACTGTGCAAAATTTGTTGTGGATATTGCAAAATTAGGAAAAAATAAAAAAAAAATTCACACTGATCTTTGGACATATTCTTAATATAATAGTTTTTATTCCACCAGCAAAAAAGCATCCACAGAGACACAGAGTCCTAAAGACAGTGCCTGACATTGGCTGATTACTTTCTAATACATTTTCCAAGCTATCCAATTGAATGTTCTCACCACAACTCTGGCTCAAAATCAAGACATTCCTCCTGAGACCTCCTGCATGGCCATTCCCTTCTGTGCCATGAACTCTGCTTGGTTGATATTTCAGCTGGACTTTCTAATTCACCCATTTGGGTTGATGTGATACCCTGCAAATTCTCCCTTTCCCTGTTTTCATGGACTCCGAATGGTGTCACCACATCTTTTGAATAACATCTATCCTGAGGTCTCACAATATTCTGCACACAGTAAGCACACCATGGCTGCAGTTAAAGGGAGCTTGTGGTGGCTGTTGTCTCAGGGACATCCAGAAGGCCAGGATTGGGAATTGTGCAACACTGTGTCGGCAACTTACAGTGGAATTTTCTGGGGCCTCTAACTTAGAGAGAAAAGCCCAAGCTACTCCTTCAGCATTGTATCCATAGCCAGAAGGGACAGTAAAGGCATTCTGCAAGATGAGGGGTCACGTAGGGCAATAAACAGAAAAACCCATCCATGCAGGGCCTGACAAGATGGCAGCTTAGTCCTCTGTCCTTTTGGGCTACCTTGCCCTTTACCCTGATGATCAGAAAGTATAATTCTGGAGAAATGAATTAGGTCCCCATTCCTGTGTTATGGCACCACCTCACCCTCCTTCCATCTTTCCGTATTTTTTCCCTTCCTTCCTTACTCTTCTTTCCTGACTCTTCTTTCTTCACGCATTCTTTCCCATTCATTTCCTTTCCTGCCTTCATCTTCATGGAAAATTTCCCACTAAAACCTTTAAATTCAGTGGTATGGAGAGTCAAAGATTAGAGAGACATGAGCTCTGCCTTCCAGAAACATAAAACCTCCTTGGAGGTTGGAGCTCCGAGAAGGGCCCTGTTTCAGTCAGTGACTTGGCGAGAACTGGGTGGTACATTCAAGATGGACAGAGAATTTAATGAAAAAAACACTTTAGAAAGCTGTGGGCAGTGTTAGGTGAGCCACAGGAGATGGTGAAACATGCAGACATTAGCAAGAGGGAAGCTAACACCACCTCTGAGCCCCCAAGGGCACAGGCAGGCTGGAACCCATGGAAGAGGGGTCATCAGACAGGGAGGGTGTTCGCATGGAGCCCACGTGGATGCTGGCTCGCTCCTAACTCCAAGCTCATCATTTTCCATCCTCCGTCTTCTTCCCAGAACCCAATTCTTGGAATAAGCCTTTATTCTCTAGCGTCTCTACTTCTCTCCATCAGAACTCTCCGTCACTATCTACTCCACAGGTAGATAGGCCCTTTGGTCTATCTTGTGCCTTACAAGCTAGCTTCTCAGGCTTCTGTCAAATGATGATGAAGGCGCTTTGTTTTGTTTTGTCTTAACCTAGCTTTCCAACCCAGAAGGAGCTAAGGCTGGGTCCTTGTCATCATGAGTCTGCAAAAGCAGGAGAGACCCCTACCCAAACTTTGGTTTGGATGTGGAGACTGATGACACCACACACGCACATCAAGAGGGTGTGAAAGGTTTTTATTACTTACATAATTGAGGTGCCTGAGGAGGGTAGGGCAAGCCTCTCAAACAGGTGGGAAATGGCTTGAGACAGCAAGGAAAGAAGACTGGCTCGGGGCTTTTACTGTGGTTAGGAGGCGGTGCCAGGCGAGAGGTTCCTTGTGGCCAGGGGCTCCTGTGGTTTGAATCTCCCACCAGCACCAAAAGGAGGGAGAATCCAAGCTTTCTTAATGGCTCCCCCAGAGGTGGGGCACAAGGGGAAGAGGGAGGGGTGAGGTTTAATGTTGTCAGGAGCCATAGACAGAGGGAGTCAGCCTCTTCATTACACCTCCGATACCAAGAAGTGGGGAAAGATGGACTGTCAGTGCAAGCTCTCCTCACTACTCTCAGAGCCGTGTTTCAGTTTTTTCACACTTAATCACAGTGAGTATTAATTTTCCTCCCAAGAAAACCCGGAGTAGCCTCATATATATAAAGAATCAACCTTCTGTGAAATGCCTTAAGAAAGAAAAATCCCAGAATTTCTGTTTTTCCGATCCTATTATATTTGAAACCACCATATTAGCTGAAAATAGGTTTGTCTGCAACATCTGGGAAATAGCACCATCCCCAGGTTGTTTATTTGTGATCCTGCTGGTTGGGGGTGAGGGGGAAGTCCCGTCCAATCTGCCACAAACAGAACAATGAAAAGAGAAATGGAATCAGAAGGGGCTATCTTTCCAATTGTATTTTCCAAAAGAACTTTTAACATGCATTGGAGTCCCTTCAGCAATTACTTTGCAGCCCCAATCTTTCAAGAAATGGTTATTTGAAACCTGCTGCTCTAAATACAGCTATAAGGAGGGTGTCTTGTCTGCAGAACCGTGGTTGAGCCTAAGGCAGGAGGAGCAGAGTCCTTCTCACTAGGAAAATGAGCACCTTCAAGTGGCAAGTTTCCAAGTTCACCAATATTTAGGCATGACTGATCCTCCAGAAAGTTGCTGTGGGATGAAGGTTCGGACATGAGCATGCTCTCTGAGGGAGCACCAGGGTTTGGGGTGGCAGAGTCTTGCCCCTGTTCTCCTAATGCTGATTCTCACCAGTGTTCACCATGCCACAGCTTGAGCTCCCAGAAATACTCACGGCAGGGATTCACTACAATCACTCACTTCTCACAGTCAGGCAAATAGGAGCGTTCTTACTAATATTAATAAGGCTATGCTTCTACTAATGAGAGATGGAACCTGAAAACTCGGATCACTTACATTTTCTAGCATTATTTAAAAATCTCAGCTGCTGGTGCTGATTTATAGAAACGTACAAGGCAAACCATGTCGATAAGTCAGACTATAATGTAACTCTTGGAAACCTAAGTTATTGATGTTTTCTGATGCCTTAAGTAATAGAGGGAAATAGGATTCTTTAGGAGGCTGAGTTCCTATCCAATTACTTGTTCCTGCCCCCTCTTTGCCTGGCATCTTTCTTTCAAGTCAATTGTCCTAGACTTTCAGATTTATAGATCCTAACTTTAAAGACCCGAAGCAAATAATGGCATACAATTGACTATGTTCCTAGGCACTAATACAAATAGACTTAAACCATATCCCCATTGAAAGCTGAAGAATATACCCCTATATTTCCTTGCATCGAGTGAACAGAGAGGAGTAGAAATATATCGTGTTGGACAAGAGAGAGGAGAGCAGATTGAAACCAGAGGGCATGGAAAAATACAAATAAAACCCAGAGCAAAAGCAGACAGCAACTTAAAAGTGGAAGACAAATTAATAGCAAAAAATAAAAAGAAATGAGACAACAAGACAGGTGATAAGAGACCCTAGGTGCTTTTTGCTTCATGTCAAATGTTATTCCTATCTCCCAAAAAACTCATCTATAAAGTGGCTCATGTCAGGTACATTTGGGTGTGACCAGCATGGAGACAAAGATGCACATATCAAAACTGCACCATTTCCTAAGCATGCTGCATTGTGAATTTTATGTTTAATCACACTGAGTTTTCATTTAAGTGGAATTTGGTCAAAATGCCTTTATGTGATTTCAGAGGAGGTACGTTTAACGCTAGCTGAATCTGGCTGATCTTGAAGGCACCATTCTGTAGACTCTCTTTGCACAGCCACAGCATGGGATTGGAATGAAATCAGCGATAGTATTGGCACATGATCAGTCAGACTTGGGCAGACTATTTCAAATAACTGCTTGTATAGTACTTTATAAGCTTCTGTAGTTTTGGCTTTAATAGATTTTTAATATTTTAAACACACGTTAAAAATCCACATGCTTTTATTTTTTGCATGGAGTCTCAAAATGAATCCAATTTTTTTTGCCCTGATATTGTCATGTGAAGCTCTGAAGCTTGTTACAGTTCCATCGACATCATTGAACAGTGGTGCCAGGTGGTACCACTTCCTGATCTATGACTAGACAGTCACTGCAGGACACAGAGAGTCCCCACAGCCACTTATATCACTCTGTATGGCTCTAAGTACTCCACTGGCATTGATCATTTCTGACCCATCCTCCAAGAGACCTGAGTCCCTGCTTCTCCTTTATGAAGGCAAAGACATGCCATGATAAAGGACCTGATCAAGGCCACACGTGGACTTCCAGAATACAAACTCTGAACTCCACTCTATTAATAGACAGACAACATCGATGCTTTATGCATACCACTAATTAAGTGCCCAGATGTGTAAAGTATGCCTTGGTGTCTATCTAAAAAATGAATGTATATCTGAATAAACCCTTAACTAAATACCTTACTTACAGGAAAAGTCAGGAAGAAAAAAAATGTGTGGTCAATATCAATGACTCTGCTGTTTAGTACAAATATACCAACAGGAAGCCACTTGACCCATTATATTGAAATGGTGTTAATGATGTTTTGGTTTAGATTTTTTAATAGCAAGGGTCAGTTAAGTTTGGGATTTATGACATTTTGAGAGACTGTTTTTTCTGTGACTTCCCCTGTTTTTAACTCTTGGAATGAAATAATGTAATGTTTCCATTTCATTGATCCTTCCCCTACAGGCTAAATGTCCGGGGGAACAAAACGAGCATGCAGGAGAACTTACGCACAGCACGGCGGGTGAGAGGGCACAGGGGCCCTCACTCAGCTTTTCACACCGTGCGGCCCAACCCCAGTATGTCAAGACTCAGGGAGACCCCAGTTCTTGTCATCTGACACAAAGGAGGCTTCTAAGAAGCCTCTGTCTCCCCAAGACCCCACTCCAGTGAACCCAATACCTCTCAAAAGAGGGCCAGTCTCAGAGGCAGGCTGTTGTGGGTTTGCAGAGCAATCCAGCATAAAAAAGCAGGATTCCCATATATCACCCTATTATTAACATCTGGAATTGGTGTGCTGCATTTTATAATTGATGAAAGCACGTCTTTATAATGAACTTGGTGTAACTTAGGGTACACTGTTTGTGTAGGGCAGTTCCTTGGATTTTTGGTTTGGTTTGGTTTGGTTTGGTTTTTGCATGGGCAGGAACTGGGAATTTAACTGGGGTCTCTGGCATGGCAGGCAAGAGTTCTGCCACTGAGCCACCATTGCCCACCCAGTTCCTGGGATTTTTAAACAGTTTTTGTTCTATTACCATATGTACATTTACCATGCACATAAGCTAACATTTGCCTTTTTAACCACATTCAGTTACACATTTCAGGGCTGTTAATTACATTCACAATATTGTGCTACCATTTGGGAAGAGACAGATGGTTTCCAGGAAGAAGTTTTCTGCCAGAAAAGTACTATTGTCTCACCTTAGGCCGTGATTTTCAAAGGGGTACTGAGAGGCAGTTTAAAGGCTATCCTCTCCGTGAAGACTTCTGAATAGGAGAATTGGAGCAGGCCACTGACTCTACCCAAACTGGTGACTGTTCTCTGCAGGCTGATTGCTTCACTACCTACTGGTGCAATCACCACTGGATCTCAGTTACCTACCCTGTGACTGATTCATGGCTAATCTGGGTTTTCAGAATTTTCACGGCCTCACTACCTTCCACCCCATAACCCTCCTCCTCTTTTCTGGTTACACTGGCCACTTTCCTTTCCTCATTTATTCCCCTTCCTCCTGCTTATACCTATAACTCCCAATTCATATCTCCATTCTAGACTGCTGTCCTGATCTACACAGCTGTATTTCCAGGTATAAGTAGATATCTTACTTCACCATCTCACAGATACCTTAAACTCAGCGGGTCAAAACTGAACTCATCATTGCCACAAGTTTCCTCCTTCTCCCATAGTACCATCTGACTTCACAATACCTCTCTCTGGTTGCTTCAGCTGGGATCTTCAAAGTCATCTAAGAGTCCTCCCTCTCTCTCCTGTCCCAGATCCAATTTTTCTCCAGGTCTCTAGATTTTTCTTTCTAGATACATCTTCTTTCCATTCTCTTCTTTATTTTCTTTGCTATTTCCTTAATTTATACCCTTACACCTCTTTGCTTGGACTTGTGCAATACATTCATAAATAATAATATCTGGTATTGCCCCTCTAGCTTGGATCAATCAATTATCCTGAAATTATTAAAACCATTCTCCCTAATGATCAACTCATCTAATGAAACTTTGTGTAAAACTCAACCTTCTTGAGCATTTTTGCATCCACACAGGCATCTATCTATTCTTTGTTGACCTCCTTGAAGAATTATAAGAATTCTGTAACCATCTCTTCATTCAACACTTTCTTCCTAAGTAATACATCTCATCGCACCGAAAGTTAAACCGTATGTGCTGATGACTCTAGAATTTATGACTCATGCAAACCTTTCTCTGAGCTCCAGACTCTCATCCACTGCCTTATGTCACCTCTTAGATGTCTTAAAGACACTTGAAACTCAACATGTGCAAAGCTGAACTCAGAGTACCCTCTACCCATCACTCCCACAAAAGCCCTGATATTCTTCCAATGTTTCTTAATCCTGTGAATGCACAGCAAATAATCTAGTTGCACAAGCCAAAAATATTGTAGTCAATAATCTTGACACTTTCCTCTCCTTTACCTCCCACTTTACCCTATCTTATTCACTAAGTCCTGTCAATTTTGCCTCCTGAATATCCTTCCTATCCATCCATTTTTCTCTATTCAACACCAACATACAGTTAGTTGCCATCTCTCACTTTGACTGCAGCAAAACAATTTTCCCTGCATCCAATTTATTTCCTTTCTCATCCATTCTCTCCTCCATGACTAGAGTGTTCTTTTCCAAAGCGAAATTCTTGTAACGTCACCTCACTGTTCAACACACTCAATGGTGCCGTATCGTTTTTACAGTAAAGACCAAAGTCCTTAACTGGGTCCTCAATGTCCTCTGATCTGTCCTTACACTGTTTAGCCTCTTAGGTTCCCTACGAACCACTCTATTCCACTCCCACTGACCTTTCTGGCCCTCATACTCACCTGGCTGACTCCATCCATTTTGCTTGCATATCTTAAATATGATTTCTTCCCACCCCCTATTATGGATGATTATATTGCAATTTTAAATTAGTGTGACTATTTGATTGCTTAACTGAGTTATTAATGAAAGTCACAAATCACTGTATCAATTGACTCCCAAAATATTTTAATCAAAGGAAACTCTCCTAAGAAATGAGCAATCCTGTATAAAATGTTGTTGAATTAAATATATTGTTTAAATCATAACATTTGGAGGAAAGGGTCTCTATGATACCTTAGTCTAATCTCCAAACAAGGCCCCTGATGACTTATCCCAACATTTGTTTCCAGCCTTATCTCATTACTTTCCCCAGCATGAACCATCCAGACCACCAGCTTGACGGTATTTGTTCTTTCTTACCTCTGTCGCCTTGCCCAAGCTAATTCTCCACCTGGAGGTTTAAATGTCACCTCCTGTAGAAAGTCTTCCCTTAATTCCCTCAGTTCACAGGAGTCATTGCCTCCTCTCTGCTACCATCATGCTCTGCACATTTAATCAGACAACCATTATTGAGGAACTATTACATGCCAGGAATTTTGCTGAATATTGTGGGTACCTTAATAAAAGACACAATACCTACTCTTAAAGATCACACAACCCATAGAGGGATATAGATCAGAAGATAACATATTTCATGTGAGTGGCATCTTAGACCAACTCACAGTAGGTTGTCTTCTATTCCAAGGTATGAGTACCTTAAAGCCAGAAAACTGTTTCTAGCTCATCTCTGGGTTAACAGCCCTTGTGTTCAGTGAGAAAGAAAAAGACTGCCCAAGTTTTTTCAAATTAACTTCTGAATGAATTCTTGTCTTCAATTTTATTTGACATTAATGCACTCTCTTACTGACTCCTCACTGAATGGATCCAAAACACGCAACCCATTCTCAGAAAGCAAACAAAGACTACAAGCAGGAAACAAAAAAACGATGGAGGGCAGGACAATGGGCAGCTATTCACTCTGAGAGATGCCACTGTGTATCATGTGCTTTTGGTGAAAACAGTGTCATATTTAGTTAGAAGGGTCTGGAATAATAATACTGGGTATATTTCCCATCATCTTGGCAGGTGTTCTCATTCTATTGCTAATGTTTGAATTTGATGCCTCATAGAATTTCACAAACATCAGTTATACCTACACTCACAAAAAATACACAAATCAAATAGAAGTAAATTTTTTGAGCACCTGAAATACTGAAACTACTATATGCTTCCGCAAGTGTGGATAATCCTGATTTGAATATTTTAACTCTTTCTTACCTTTGCCTGATATTTTGAGTTTCCCATGGAACACAGTAATAAAATTGAAGGTGGTACTGATAAACTGGAAAATGTTTCTTAAAATGTAATGGAGACAGGGCAGGCCATGGTGACTCAGCAGGCAGAGCTCTCGCCTGCCGTGCTGGAAACCCGGGTTTGATTCCTGGTGCCTGCCCATGGGGGAAAAAAATGTAATGAAGACAAGCATGAGATGGAATAACCCACAGCAAACACTATCAAACCAGTAAAAACAAATAACCCAATAAACAGGCTAGGTAGGATCAGGTGATGCATCTGTAAATTAGAAAAATATCTGTAGGACAGAACAGATGACAAATTGAAGATGAGCTTAAATACACCTTTGCCAAAAAAAAAAGGGAAACACAAAACAAACAAACAAACAAAAAATAAAGCAAAATGCAAAATCCCAGCAATATAAAAACCCAAATCTGTTTTCTAAAATTAATGTGTTATGAACCATGTGATGTGATCTGGAATGTTTTCAATTTACGTTTCAGATTTGGCAGAAATCCTTCTTGATACACTACACTCTTCAACACTTTCTTGGGTAAAACATGTTGAACCTAATGGATAAAAGGGACCTGGAGGTTTTTAGAGCTAGAGGGGGATACTGGTGCTCATCCATGCAGCAGTTTCTCCCTTCTCATGAAATTCAGATTTAGAATCCACATCTTGTGGAGAAACCCGCTTTTTCTGTAAACTGTGGTACCTCACAAGTTCTAGTAAGCTAATAACAATTCAAGCTAACAACAGTTGAGAACCTCTGTTCTAGAACAATCCCCCAGTTTACAGAGGAAACTGAGGTATGAGATGAAACGATGCATCCAAGGACTCCCAGGTATATAATGGGGTAATGAGTTGCCTAATTCCCAATGCTTTGCTCATTCACACTGACTAGATGATCTGGGATCATCACAGTAATGATAATAATTACACTTCACAGCTTACAGATGAGTCCGCAGACAGTATCCCCTTTAAGACTCTCAACCCTGTGAAGGAGGCAGTACTACCATGAGCATTTTAGCGAATGACTTAAGAAGAAGATCTACAAGAAGAATGAGCATTAAGAGCACATAGTTGATAAGGGGCAGCCGAGGGCCAAGGCGCTGCAGCTGTAGCTCTAAATGCAGAGGACTAGATTATGGTTCATTTACTGATCTGCTCTCCAGGCACTGGTGTACTATGAACACTTCCTCGGAAAGCTGTCCTCTTGGCATTTGCTCAGAAACACCAGGGATGGCCTTGCTTCTTCAGGTTCAAGTTTCTCCTCACCCACTCAATCTCCAACACACAACCCCATGAAGATTTGTATCTTGTTCCTTCCCAGGACTACCAAGGAGATGATACCCAGGCCTTGGCCACCGTCACCTCTGAAAGCACCATCTCTATTACTGCCTCTAATCTCAGCCTCCTTTGCTTTATTCTTTTCTCTTATTTTCTCTTTCTTCTCTGGGCTCTTCTGCTTCCTCTTTATGTGATGTTGGGTGAGTTATTTCACTTCTCTGTCTTTTAGTTTCCTGATATTTAAAAGGTATCTGGCAATGAGAAAAATCTACTTCCTAGGATAGTTGAATTTTTAATGAGTTGGTTTCATGAGAAAAGCAAAACATCTTATTCCTTTTGTCTTCTGGAAAGAGTTTTTTTTTTTTTACCTTCCTCAGCATGTTCTTTTCAAGGTAACCTTTTCCCAAAGCACCCCTGTAGCCTCAATTAAGGCAAAAGCACTGCATCTGCTCATTACAACCACTACTGATTTATGCAAGATACTCCCCGAACTGTTACTATTTGGCTTTAGAGAAATTTTCTCAAAGTGCTCTGGGGCATATATTTATTCTTTTCCTAAATCTAATACAAATATTTTGAAATTTTACAACTGAAGTTAGCTTGAAGTATTACAAAACCAAGATAGGCAAGCAACTTGAAGTTGAGGACAAGTTGGTATAAAGATAAAAAATACAACAGTAGGGTTTCGTACCTAAGTAATCACCGCCTTAACACTGAGTTATTCCATCGGGGGCACATTGGGAAAGGCCCATATATGCTGTCTACTGATTGGCCCTGATTCTTACTGATCTGTTTCACAGTAAAAGAAACTTGGGAATTACAGTCCTGCTGCTCACAGTGCTTGAAGATAATCAGTCTTTGGGGAATGGGCCAAAGAAGGTTTCCATCTTTTTTGCTTGTGTAACCCTGCCTAAGGCTGGTTCCACAAATCCACACAGAGCACAATTGATTCAATGTTTTGGGTCATTGAAATTATGTGTTTGGATTCACAGACATTTAATCCTGGGGAAAGGTGAGGCTGAAAGTTATTAATATGGTTATTAATATGGCTAAAACCCAGCCATGAGTTGATCCCCCAGTTAAAACAAACAAAAAACTACCTAAGTCTCTTTGATTTGTTCTACTTTTCCAAGAATCAAATCTTGATGTTAGAGAGAGGTGGGTTTTGAGATGGCCTCAAGTTTTATTTTGCAAGTGACTCTGTCCCTCTAGAGTTTCTATGAGGGACTCCCACATCCAAATTACCAGGCTATCAGGTTGGACAATTTTGCTGTATTTTTAGAGAGCTTACAAAAGAAAATTGCACTTGTCAGTTCATAAGCCCTTGCGACAAGGAGAGGCTTTGTGAATTGAAAACCTTGCCTTCAGAATTTTTTAAATGATGGCAAATTTACTCAAATTGGGCAAAAGTGCATCAGGTTTCACAAATTTAGGAATGTTTGTTTAAATCTTTAAAACATATGTTGCCACAGCTGTGTTTAGCATAAAATTATGATGAAAATAATACTAATGAAAATGACAGAGTATTTATATAATGCCTTCCATCCAGCAAGCACCAAACCCGCTACACAACTGATCTCATTAAGGCCTGACTAAATCCCTTTGAGTTACAACCTAAATATTAGCTTCAATTTGCAAATGAAGAACCTGGGACATGGCAAGGTTATTTGCAGCTAAGTAGATTAAGTTCCAACAAGCCCAACTCCCCAAACTGTGGAGTAAATTATGATTTGAACAGAGAAGGGGTGAGGGGAAGGGATCCCTTCCTAGACAGTTTCCCACACGGGTTACCCCTACAGAGGAAGGAAGGGGTGCTCAGCGTAATACCGTACATTTTTTTATGCAACATTCTTTCTAGGAATTCACTAGAAATGAATATGGGCTGATATTATCTTCTCAAAACACACCAGTGAGGGTGGGAGTCAGAAGGTGGCAGTCATTTTTGTATCTTGGGTTTCCTTGATGAGAAACCTAAGACACAGAAAGGAAGCAGCTAATTCCAAGGCCCACACAGCATACTACTCTGACCTTCTCGACATCACTACTTGAATTTCTGTCCTTTTGAAATGTTGGGGAATGATAAGAACTTTTTACAAAATGCCCTTTTTAAGCTTAAATGCTTCAGTTTGACCTGCAGAATGTTCTGTTTTCCTAAATCTAGATTCCCTTTACGTGATAGAGTCAACCCAAGCATTCAAACGCACCACAGGTCAGTGGGCAAAAGAGTTCCCATGGGCTTCTGCCAACTAATGGCTCATTCCTGCATGTCTCCTCTTCTTTCTATAGTTAACACATTTTTAAGGCAGCTGTGAAGTCATTTTCTTATAAAGTATCTTTCAAATACTTAATCTAAGAGCATCCCCTTAGAAGGAAGTGACCAGACAATAGCCTCCTGAGGATAGCAAGCCTAGAAAGGGGCTGGAGTTGGATCCAGAGATAAATGGACCTGCTAGACCCAGGTCACTGCAAACTCTCAACAGGAGGTTGACATCAAACCTGTGTGGCACAAGTAATGGTGACCCTTGTTAACTTCTTGTTAGAGTCTTAAAGGAAATCAGCTTAGAAAAGAGTAATTCAGATCCCATCATGAACCTGGCTTTAGCATCAACCCTTGGCCAAAAAAAACACTAAAACTAAAAATAAATAGAAGGCACATTTCTGCGATTCACATAATACCCACACAGCTCTAGATTTCCGGGCTTGTTAGTATTACCTTCAAATCTCTTGGCAGCAACTTTTGAGCACCACCTCTTTTGCTAACACGCAGTGAACCCTACTTCAGTGTGCTAGAAGTTCAAGTTCGCTGTGTGAAACCGCTATCTCCAGGCAGTTTCAAGCAATGACTCACAACAGAGGGATTGTAGAGGCCAAAAGCCAATGCTCCACAAAAGGAGAATCACATTGTCTTTCCAAAGCAATTGTTTTCCCAAGCTATAAAATTTGGATTTTGCACTTGAAAAATGTTCTAATACCCCCACTCAAGAGGGGTCCTCTGAAATAGTTCACCTGGACTTTACCACCATTTTGGATACTAAGGAGCATCAGAAGTAACAAAACTCACTGGATTTTGAGACTTGCTGACAACTTTATGTTATAGGATCACATTTTTGCTAAACTGTTCTTATGTGTTTGTTTTTGTTTTTTGCTCCTATATTTTGTGGTACCTCTAAGATGACACTGCAGTTTTTAAAATACTTTATCTTGCCTCTTTTTCATTATTGTCATTCTTTCTGTTTGTTGGTTCGACTTGGGTTTACTTTAAGTTGACATTGGTTTGGAAGGGGGTGATACAACAGAAATCTCCCACTCAGCTCAAATTTTGCAGTTATGGAAGTTTCTGGTTCATGCAACCCCGTCACTCATAGAGGGGAAAAATGAGGTGCGCTGATGTTAAGGACCCACCCAATTCCTGTTCATCCCATTGTCTTTATTAGAAATTTCCCCATGCTTCCCTACCATTTTGGGCTTTTTATGATCAATACATCAATTGACCTACTATGTATGTATGCGTTGTGTGTGTGTGTGTGTGTGTGTGTGTGTCTATTGACTTATTCACCTGAATTTTAGATTAAAAAAACTGCATTCTAAATTATGCCAAAGTTGTTAATGGGCACATTTCCATTTTTGAATGATACGTCGTCACAGTCAAATACTGCTTTACGTTGTAGGGGGCATAGGAGGTAGGCAAGGATCTGAGCCTAAGAAGAATTAAATGACAACGTATCCAAGATCAGCAGAGCAAGTGAGTGGTGAGCCCAGTTCTCAAACATGTCTTCTGGCCTCTGCTGCACCATGTCTTCTCACTCTTTTGTCATTTTCTCTTTCGTTTACAAGGAAAACAAATGAGGAAAATGTGGTTCTTTTCATAAATGTGACACACTATAGAAAGCTTTCTGAAAAAAATAGTCACATTCCCGAAACATCCATCCTGGAAGCATCGTCCCTGCCCTAATCCTGGGCAGAGAAGGTTTTAAGCCAGTGCATGGAGCCAGCCATGTCTGTCCGAGTTTGCACCAATGGTGCCGCCTCCCCCACACTGGACCTACTGGATTTGGCTTAAGTTGAAAGTCTTCCCACTTTGTCTTTGTGGTCCTTCCCTGGTCTCTGAGCCTTCCGAAAGCATCTCCCCCTGGTCCTCACTATGTTCTCCCTTAAAAAGATCTGCACAGATGTTTCCCATGACTGTGAACTATGAGAAGTTGTCAAGGCCTTTCAGTCACTGTAACGGCCCATAAAAGCTCGCCGTCTTTTCAGTTTTACTAAATATTTCTATAATTCAAAAATCATGGAAATGGATAATGTTTCTGTTCTTTGGGAATATATTTAACAGCTGTGTGTAAATGAACATATAGAAATAAATTGTGCATTTTATAGACTACACTTCCCATCAACTGCCTCCCCCTTCTGACACCTCAGGCCCTGTTCCTGCTAAAATGCAGAGGATGCTGGAGCACTTGGGGGGCTGGGGGGGGGACAATATGTTCCTTAGTAATAACAAGAGAAGATGTGAGTTTCCATCCGAGCAGTCTTTGATACAAAAGCGCAGATCCTTCCGCCTAAGCCGGGGTTTCTCCAGTTGAGATAGAATTTGCTAGAGGTGATGCTGACATCAGGAACTGTGTGAAATTGGGTAAGTTACTAAACCTCTCGAATTCATCCCACAGAGTCTTCAAAGGATTAAATGAGGCAACGCAGGTTCCCAGCAGATAGACCAGTAATTAAGCGGTGGAACATTCTCGCACATTGTCTGCCCGGCCTCAGCATCAAGAGCTGAAAGGGCCAAGCTTTGCTCTTCCCGGCCTCTGGCAGTGACGATGCAGACACAGGCTTTGAAAAGAGGCCCCTTGGTTATCCCAGACTAAGATTTTTGAATCTGAAACACGTGGCAGAAATAAACAAGCACAATCTCAGATCCCTGGTGGGTTGCCAGCAGCCTCCAGCGTCCAGCCATGGCTATGGGGTGGGGTCTGGCATCCACCAGCAGTGGCTGCTGCTCCCAAAAAGGCCATTTCTAGGTCCGTTCCTTCTTACTGCCAGTTTCATTTCTAAGTCCACTTCTCAGGCTTTTCTACCCGTTCCGTGACCACTCCATAGCCCCCTAAGGAGTTCATCCAGGACTGAAGAAAGCTTAAGATAGACAAACTGTCCTGTTTATAATAAAAACACATGGACCAGTAGGTAGTACAGTATTAACAGTTTCCCACAATTCTAGAGTTTGGGGGTATCTCCTGATGGTCTCCCTTCTGTTTTATTCCTCCTATTCCCAGCAAACCAGCTAGTAAAGGCAAGTCCTAGTGGGTAGTGTTAACAATTGGGGTTGCCTGGGGCAAACTGTAACACAATTTTTTTAAGCATCCTGTGATTAATAAGAGTTGAGGGAACACTCAGGAGGCTAATAGAGGAGGGAAAAAAATAGTTATGGCCAGAAGTCCTTGAGAAATAGGCATCTACGGAAGCACTTCCACTTAGCAACCCCCACTTCATTAGCTCTGGTTCCTCGGAAGAGGTAAGCAAGATCTCATTTTGCAAATTCACTCAGCCAGTTTTTTAGACCTACACCTCACATGGAGAGATGTTACAAGCCTTAGTTATAGAGCAGTCTTCCTGGGTTTAAACCCCAGCTCTGCCACTGACTGGCAGGGGGACCAAAGGCAAGTTACACATAGTTTCAGCTGCCCAATTTCCTCATCTGTGAAAGGGGGATAATAATAGCACCTGTCTCATAAAGCTGTTGTGAAGAGTAAATAAGTTAAAACATCCCAAGTTGTTGGAATGGGGCCTGGCACAGCATAAGCACTCTATACATTAGCTCATTATTATGAGAAATTGCTGGTTGCCAAATAAATGGTGCTTGTGACCTGAGGAGAGTGAGTATAGGAAGAAGTCACTTTACAAGTGTTCTAGTTTGCTAGCTGCCAGAATGCAACATACTGGAAATGGAATGGCTTTTAAAAAGGGGAATTTAATAAGCTGCTAGTTGACAGTTATAAGGCTGAGAAAATGTCCCAATTAAAACAAGTCTATAGAAATATCCAACCTAAGGCATCCAGGGAAAGAAACCTTGGTTCAAGAAAGCCTACAAAGTTCAGGGTTTCTCTCTCAAGTGGAAAGGCACGTGGCAAACATGGTCAGAGTTCCTCTCTCTCTGGAAAGGCACATGGCAAACACAGTCAGGGTTTCTGTTTTGCCTGCAAGGGCACATGGTGAACATGGCATCATCTGCTAGCTTCCTCTCCACCTCTCTGGGAAGCATTTTCCTTCTTCATCTCCAAAAGTCGCTGGCTGGTGGACTCTCTGCTTCGTGGTGCTGTGGCGTTGTCTGCTCTCTCAGGTTCTTAAGCTTTCTCCAAAATGTTTCCTCTTTTATAGGATTCCAGTAAAGTAATCAAGACCCATGTGTCTTTGACACATCTCCACCTAAGCCTGCTTAAGAACCACTCCTGATTGAGTCACATCTCCAGGGAGACGATCTAATTAAAGTTTCAAACATACAATACTGAATAGGGATTAGAAGAAGTGGCTGCCTTTAAAAATAGGATTTATATTAAAACATGGCTTTTTTAGGGTACATACATCCTTTCAAACCAGCACAACAAGAATCACTAATCGTTGTGAATGGCCTCTATCTTAAAAAACCTTTTTACACAGAGAATAGTGATTATACATCATGGGTCATGGCACTGGATGAACTTGGGCCCAAATTCTACTCTATAACTTTACAGCTCAGTGAACTTGGGCAACTTCTCAGCCTCTGTTTATGCATCTGTGATATGAGGTTAATCATAGTTACTCTCTCCACTTCCTAGGGACACCGTAACAAAGCACCCCAATCTGGGGTGGCTTAAAAGAACAGAAATTTGTTACTTCTTAGTTCTGGAGGCTCAAGGTCCAAAATCAAGATATTAGCAATGTCATGATCCCTCTGAAACCTACAGAGGGAGATTTTTTCTTTGTTTCTTTTAGCTTCTGGTGTTTGCTAGCAATTCTTGGTGTTCCTTGACTTGTAGATGCAGCTGCCTCTGTCTTCACATGGCCTTCTCCCTGTGTCTGTCTCTCTGTCTCTTTCTCCCTTCTTATATGGACACCTGTCATATTGAATTAGGGCCTACCCTATGGTGGTTTGAAACTGCATGCACCCCGAAAAGACCATGTTCATAAAGCTAACCCATTCCGATGGGTGTAAACCTGTGTGGGTGTGGATCCATTATAAGCAGGATCTTTTGGTGAGTAGGATCTTAAGAGGTGACCCACCTCATTCAGGTTGGGTCTTAATCCTCTTACTGGAGTCCTTTATAAGAGGATAAAAGACAGAGAGACGACTCAGGGGAAAAAAAAAAAACGCAGAGAAGCTCTGAGAGAAGGACACAGCAAACAGAGAGAAACCAGAGACGCTGAGAATGATGCAGCCAGAAGCTGAAAGCAACAAAACCTGAAAGGGAAGAATCAGCAGAAGCCATCATGTGCCTTCCCATGTGACAGAAGAGTCCCAGATCACCAGCAGCCTTTCTTTGGAAGAAGGTATAGTGCTCTTGATGCCTCGATTTTTACATTTTCAGAGACTCAGGACTGTAAACTTGTAAACTAATAAATCCCCATTGTTAAAAGCCAGCCCATTTCTGGTATATTGCATTGTGGCCACTCTAGCAAACTAAACCACACCCTAATACAGTTTGACCTCATTTTAACTAATCATATCTTCAAAGACCTTTTTTCCATATAAGCTCACAATCACAGTACTGGAATTTGGACTTGAACCTATCTTTTTAAGAGACACAATTCAACCCATAACAACTATATCCCAGGACTATTTTAAGAATCAAATTAGATAAGACATATAGTAGCTTAGCTCAGTGCCTAATAAAATTCTTTGAGGCTGTATTTTTTTTCTCACTTTGCAAATGAAGAGCGTGAGACTCAGAAGAGGGTTAAAAAGGATAAAGTACATCTGCTGCGGGCTGATGTGACCTTGAAAGACAGAAGAGGGCCTTCAAAGCTCTACACCTTTTTCACGTGAGCACCTTTGGCTCTAGCAGGCCCCATACCATGAAGTTCATTTTGTTCTCCTTTGGTGGATTACCGCCATGCTCTCTCTGATTTCCTGAACTAGAGAAAAAGATTCAGGGATCCTCAAAATTATGCTAGCTTTGCTTCCATCTCTATCCGTGCCCTTTTCAAGCTTAAAGTCAGGTGATCCTTACTCATAGGGCAAGTTATTTAGGGTCAGGAGAATAGTAGGCAAACTCATGTTCATATGAGAGAAAAGACAGCCTTCATCTGAAATTCCATTTTGTCAAGTTTGAGTACTTTTTGTCTCTTGCCTATGAGCCCACGCATGAGCCCTTTGGCCTTTGATCTCTGATTGAGTGGCCCCTCACCATCTTTTCACTCTTCTTTTTTTTTTTTTTAAGTCAAACAGGATCATTTCAGTCTGAAAAATGTCAGTTTCCAGAGTGAAGAGCCATAATCTTAGAGCCTTAAATTAAAAACAGGGAGAAAATATTCCATTCCTCCCATTAGGAAGAACTCTGTCGCTCTCAAACTTGCTTTCTTATACTTCATCCAGCTCTTTCTCTGAATAGACTTGACAGAGAAATTACTTGGATGTGTCATGTGCTTGTCATCTCAGGCCAACAAATTGATGGTTTAATGCAGAATGACATGGCAGCCCAAGAATTTCATACTAAAGCATACCTCACACTAAAGTTGTGGGAACAAGACATCCCACCTGGGAATTTTAAATAGTTTTATACTGCCCTAATCTCCTGGCTATTTGTTTCTTAGTGAGGACATCGGCCCTGAAGAGGAAAGGGCAGCAGGAAATATATTCTCAGGTTCCCAAAGACGAGGCTTTTTCCACTAAAGGAAGAGGATTCTTCTGCAGTAGAAACAAATCTCTCTCACACTCTTTTCTCTCTCCCTTTCTCTCCTTCCCCCTCTCCTTCCTTCCTTTTCCTTTCTTCCCTCTTTTGGCTTCTCCCTTCCTCACCACAAAATGCTCAAAAGAGTTTAAAACATCTCACAACTCAAAAACAATGCCAGGAGTCAATTTATCATTCTGTTTTTAGGATTATTTGTTTGCCAAATGAAATCCAATATTGGGTAATTGAGTAATTATAGCACAGACAGCTATGGGTCTAGTTCCTGTCACTGTGTGATCTTGGGCAGGTCATCTGACCTCTCTGGGCCCCAGTTTCTTCATCTGTGAGAACAGAAGGTAGGCAGAGAGGGGCACTGAGTAATTTAATATTTAATGATGCCCATAATTTATGGACCATATCCTGGGACATTTTGGCCACCCCCTAAGAAGGACAACTAAGGATGAACTATTCTAGCAGTCTTGCCCCAGAAAATAGGATAATTAACTTACAAGTTACATTTGAACTATAGAGATCCATGTGTATTACAAATAAAGAGGTGAGGACATAATTCAGATGACAAGCAAACTTAGATAGATTTGGCAGGACTGGTGGAGATCATCTGTGCCTCCCTCTTTCTACAGAGGTGGAACCTGACCTCCAGGGAGGTAAAGAGTCAGAAATCATATCCCCTCTCTCACAGTCCACTGCCGTCCCCCACACAGGAGGCCAGATGCTCTCTTGCAACCACGTGAGTTAGAATTACTCAGCTTGCAAAGTATTGTTCCATTAACTTTTTGGCAAATGGAACCTGAGGAACAGAATGATGAATGGATTCCCATCATTGCTTTGGGGATGAGAGATGGGAAACTCTCCCTTACACATTTTTGTGGGTACAGAGGGAAAAACACAAAGAGATGCAACCATAGGCTTCTATCAGGGAAATGACCACAGTAATGAGATCAGGGTTCTTAGGGAAGAAGAGGCGTAGTCATTTATATACATTATTTCTTTGAAATTCAGAAAAGAACATTTGTATCTCATAGGATCTCATTTAATAGTTATTTTTTCATTATGAGTAAAATTAATATCCTCAGACATATACATATTCGTTTAATCTGATTCTTCAAGATCAACCTGGCCTCTATTTCATCTGTATACACAACTAGACTGTGTATTATTTATTTGGTGGCTACATTCCACACTAGGAGAGCATAAATTTACAGAGAAGTTAAAAACCTACAACTAACTTCGTGAACAAAACTGTCACACCTAACACATATGATCGTTTTGCCAGGTTTGACGTATATAGCAGCCCTAAATGGTGCCTGCAGCCATCAGTTAAATAAATCAACAGTCACAGATTGACAAGCAACAGAGAAAGGAAATGTTCTACTGGATTTGATAGAAGAAAAGCAGATTCTCAGCTGAGAACATGAGGAAGGTAGCATACTCACCATTCCCACAATTAACTGTTCTTTTTCTGTGTGGTTGGATGTGAGCCAAATCATTGACTAAATCATGGGCAACATATTTTCATCAGATAAACTTTTAGACAAGACAATTATATGAGAGACTATTTTGCAAGTGAAAGACTTAATCATCGTTTTAGCAGAAGGATGTTTAGTTCTAAATTCTTCCCCATTTTGGTGCGCTCTTTTAATAAACGACTGAATTTATCTAAGTAACTAGCTTTAAAAAATGTGGTTACATGTATTTTGAAAACCAAGCCAAGAAATACAAGACCCATAAAATCCTGAGGCATATTAAATGACGGTTCCTTTTTCCTTAATCCACCACTACAAATATCAATTAAATGTAATTATATTAAATAGGTTCCCCTGAGAGCAAATAAAGATTTGCCAGAACACAAATTGCTGCCCAGGTGAACAATATATAATTTTCTTGAGTACACAGAAAAATACAGATGGCATACTCCAGAATGTAATGTAACAAATGTGTGTTTACCATAACGTATACATTTTTTTCTATCAATTTCTTAGCTACCAAAACGGCAGAAGGCCAAAAAATACAAGTAAAATATACAAGTTTTTCTTTCTCTTTTCTTGGATGAGCTGATAAATATTGCATTTTACATTGATAACTGTTTATTACAGGGCTATTAATCTGGAACGATAATAAAGAAATGATTCTACTAGAAGCAAATGTTAGAATGAACTTGCAAGTTTGCCCCCCCCCCCAAAAAAAAACCAAATGCTTTTCTGAGCTTAACTTTAAGAGGAAAAAATGAAACCATAAATAGGAAAGTAAAACAAGCAGGATAAAATGGATTTTGTTAACAATTTTAGGAGCAAACTATTCTACTCCTATTGAAGTGAAAGAACAGATTGAGAGGTAGGAGCAAAAGTTAAAAAGTAACTCTCTCAATTATGAAAATGAGTTGCCGAACAGATGTTTGAATTCAAAGCTCTCAAGGAATATTTCCCAAGAAAGTGTTTTTTTTTTTCCTTCTGCAGGAAAAATGAGCAAATGCCATGCTTGTGTTCTTTTTCATTACATGATATGTAAGGTATGAATTTCTTCTGTCAGATGTTTGTAGGATGGAAATTTAATTCATTCTTGGTGTCGTATGGAAAACCTTGAAAAATAATCAATTTAAGATTGAATGTGCTGATATGTCAAGTATTTTTAGGCTCTGCCCTTTTTAAAGTAATAAAAATAATTATCTAAAAACAGAGTCTTGGAAACATAGGCATTTCCCTTTTCCTATTGCTCACTCCCTTCAGATCGGAATCTCTCTCTCCAATTTCAGATCCAGGAAGCCCTGTAGTGAAGCAGAAGTTGGAGCTTTGGCACCTACTTTATCCTCAGCTTTTGCAGCTGAAAAATGACAGAAGTAGCCACCAAGGACCCTTCCAACATTGGTGATTCTAGAATTTCTGATAAAAATGTCAAATAATGAGATGTGATACGATCACAAGAAAGGACTCGCCCTACTGAGAAAGCTGCTGCTGTGAAAGCAGCTGCCTGCCCCTCCCCTCCTCAGGGCCCATCCTGAGCTGAGGAACCCATTGCCTGGCAAAGATGTCCGTCAAGCTGCCTAGAAAGACCTCTCTGGGGTTGGGGCAGCCTGGCTCTGTTGGAGAGTAGGAGCACAGAAAATCAGAACTGCTGACCTCACCCATGGCCATGCAGCTGCCCTGCACTGCCCCCTTCCATCCTGGGGGACCCCTTTGTCCTCCTCCCATTGCTGCCTTCCCAGCTCCACTCCCCCAGGCTCGGTATACTTAAGTCCTTATTTCCCCCAAAGTTTCCTCTGTTCTTGGCCAGGAGTTAATCAACCTCAAGACTCTTCTTTTGTCTTGGAAACCTTGACAGCCCCTTCAGAGGTGAGTTTTAGCTATTCTGTCTTGCCTTGCTCTGCCACTGGGGACAGAAGAGTTGGGGGTGTGTTATGATGGCGGAGCTCCCATGCTAGGATGGCTGGAGTTGAGGAAGATTATAGAATGGTCTTGGACTCAAGGTGGCTTCCTGCTTCCCCCACCCCTTCCTTTCCACTCCTCCTACCCAACCTATCTCCCACTCTTCCTTCCTTCGTTGCTTCTTTCCTTCCATTTCTACTGGAACTCAGAAAGTTTGGTTAATCACACCCCTTGCTTGGTGGCACATTATCTACCCAGGACTAAGCAAGGCTATTCTCATGTTCTAATTAGTTCATTCATTAGTTACTTAGTTATCCCTTTTACCTCCATTCATTTCTCCCTTTCCCCGACTGGTCCTAGACACCCATTTAAATGTTTAATGCAAATTCTCTTGTTTGCATATATTCTCATAGAATTCATAAGCTAATTCTCCATATGTCTTTTAATTTATGTGAGTGGGTTTGAGTCATAGATCTCATAGCATTTCCTAACTGTTATTCAGCATCTACATTTTGAATGGCTGGTCAACTGCTTGCCGCACCATACAGGGTCAGCACTCAGACCACCTCCACCTCTCTTAGGCCACAAAGAGCACTGCAGTCAACATCCCTTCATATGTATCTCTTTATAGAAATGAGAGAGAGTTTGTTTGGGACTCTCAGGACTGAATGCCTGGGGTCTGGGGTACCTCTATCCTTAATTTGACCGAATGCCCAGTTTTCCATCCAGAAGGGCTGCACTGTCTATAATCCATGGGAGCCTAAGTGTTCCTCTGTCCCACTTCCCCATCAACATCTGGGACTTGGATACAATTTAATTATAAATCATCTCAAGAGTGATTGTCATAATTCATAAAGTAGAAGGAACCTTCTCTACATCCTCTAGCCCCTTGCCTCCAAAATGCTTTCTAAATTGCAAAACAAAAAACAAAAACAGTGATGTACAATTGAGTATATATTAGACACTTTCTTTGTGGAAAGAGTGTGTTGATGTTATTATAAAATTTCAAAATGAATGGGAAAATATTGCAATATCTTTGTTTAGATAATACCCAGAAGTTCTTATACCAGAAAAAAATAAGTGATGTTCAAGGCTTCAGAAGAAATATGTTAGCGTCTATTGGTCAGTCCTGAAGACCTACTAGGAAGGTGCTCTCACCTGGCTACCCTCACACCCATTAGATCTTAACTTCATTTCCCCTGAAAGGTTTCCCTACCCTGCAAAGATGGATAGGTTCCCTTCCTGTGCACTGGGATTTCTTGTTTGCTTAAAACGCATTACACTCCATTAGCTCCAGGAGGGCAGACCTCCTGTTTAGTTCACTGCTGTAAAAAAAAGCCTAAAATAGTATCTGATACATACTGACCATTTAATAAATACTTGTTGAATGAATTAATGCATGAATAAGGGAACTGATTTTGCATTGCCAAAGTCAAAACAATGCCTGATACAGACTCTGAATTGAAAAAAAATGAGTGAATGTGTGAATAAATGCCCAGTCCTACCCTTTTTGCTTCTCTCCTCTGCGCTTCCCCATAAGATCTTTCTCCTTGAGTTTGCCAGATTCCAGGTGGGAGGACATGGCAGCCACCAGCACAGTGTTAAGTTACTTTACTGTCAGTTGTCTCTTTCACGCTCCATGATCAAAAGGTGTTGAGGGGACTAGAAATGACTGATGCTCATGGAAAGGTTGAGTGCCTGGGTAAGGAGTAAGAAGGCATAGCTAAGAGGCAGTATTCCAACTTGTTGCACATGAGAAGGTTCCTGCAGGGCAGATACCTGAGTGCACACACCTTCCCCTCCTCTCTCATTCCCCTCCCTTGCTTTCCAGGCTTTCTCTTTTAATGACAGTCTAATGAAGGGCTGGTTTGGGGGTGGAGATATCCCGATTACACACAGATCTATATGTGCACATATCAAAGAGAAACTCATATTAAATCGGTTTGTTTCCATATCTATAGAGTTTATAGTGATAGAAAGTTGACAGTTTCTAGGCACAGTTTTCCCTAAATAAAACTTCCATATTTTTCCTGGATGTGAAAGGCTATTTTCACAGCCAGAAAAAAGAAGATTTGGGAAATTCTTAAGGACTGAGTGGCGCTTCAGTCCATCTTCCCTGGTTAACAAGCAGTGAATAACTCATCTTAAATTGTGCTTCTACCTAATTAGAATCAGCAAGAGAGCCGTTTGAATCAAAGCCATCCCACCCCAACTATTTGGACTGGAGAGCTTGGACATTTGATAGCTGGAGCCCAAGCCAGTTACATTCCAAAGATGATAACACATTTACTTCTTCGGCAGGATCTGTTCAGTGTTTTGACTCAAGATCTCTCACTTCTCAAAGTGTCAACTTTGGCCTTCATGTGAGATTTTCACCGGGACATCAACAGCACAAATTTCAGGGGCCTTATCACCATTCACTTAGAAATTGCCTTAAAATAGAGCATTTAGGCTAAAATTATGTTCCTTGAAAATGTGGTCCTTTGACCTTTGTTCTTAGCACAGGGTCTTACCCATATAGTAAGACATCAGTTTTGGTTAACTTACTGATATAATTTTTTTTTAATCTAGTTAATCCAACTGGTGACACTAGCACTCCCTCCTTAGGTTATGCACAGTTGTCCAGGCCTGTACAAGTCCCGCTTTTCCCCCACTTCTGATACAGTATAGGTTGGAGCCCCACTTCTTCCCCTGGCTTGGGACTATCTTCCCAAACCTTGGGGCTGTTGAAGAGGCCATTTAAGGGTAAAATAAATAACCTCCACTTTCAATAAACCAAGTTACCCAGACCTGCCAAGAGCATTTTATTTAAAAAAAAAAAAAAAAAATTTGACAAGCAGTTGCTTTTTTCTGTTTTGTTTTGTTTTAGAAGACCTCCATCCATGGAAAAGAAATCGGGTTTTATGTTTCCATGCTATGGAATTTTCTCCGAGTAACCTGAGCCAGGGGGTAATTCTGCCTATAATTGCGTAGTATGAAAACCCTCAATAACTTCACTGCATTAGTGTTCAGCTCCCCAGGCACTGCCTTCCATGCACTTAAAAGTTCTAAAGAGCAAAAGGGTTGGTTGGTTTGGACCAAGTGACTTGGGTAAACGAGGATGAATCCTCAGAATTCATCCTGTTTTTCCAACTCTAGATGATTATAGGTGCCATATGGAAAAGCATGCTTTAAAGCCAGGACATAAATGCCATCTTGGATCCTTTCCAGAATAAGGCAGGGAACATATACACCTTATACTATATACCCATACTCTGGATATAAACAGAAGACTGAATGCCCCAGAACCAAAATGTAACTTTTATTAAGCAGTCATCACTGCTTTAAGCACTTTGCATATAATTCATGTAATACTATTACGGTCCCCATTTTATTGATGAGGAAATTGAGGCACAGAGAAATTAAGTAATTTACTCAAACTTACAGTTCAACCAAGGCAATTTGGCCCCAAGGTCTTTTCCTTAAAAGACACTGTGGACAGCTATGTCTAGCCGCTATCTGGTTTGGAAGCAGCCTTGGGGCACATGCATGCTGCGCTTGACTCTGGTCATACCAGTGAATTTATTCTGGGAGCTCATGAAGTGAGACCCATTCTGGACCCCAAGGGAATCCATAACAGAAGATAAAGCATGACTGCTGCCTTCTAGGTCCCTAGGCTCTAGGGCAAAAAAGACTGTGACAGAGCTCCTGGCCAGTCAGGAAGCCAGGCACACATCCTCTGGCTCCAGCTACCTGGAGGAAGGCAGGTAAGATTCTGGATGGGGCATTGCCTTCCATGACAAGCCAAGTGGGTTCAAGCTGATTGCTTCCTCTTTACTCTCCAACCCAGGCCAGTGGCCCTGGAGACAATATAGAAGGACAGGGTGGAATGAACTGCTGAGGATGGATGTAAGCCTCAAGCAACAGTTTAACCCTCATATCTGAGACAGGTTTACATCTAGGCAAGTCCTATCCAGAATGGCTGCTTTACAGACAGTTTCTGTTTAGAAAGTGCCTGGGCCAAAGGGAAAGTTAAGAGCTAACATGGAGACGGTCTAGCCTCAATAAGAATGAACCGGCTAATGGCACACATCACAGACCTCCACTATCCTGGACACAGTCACTGGCGTGATTCCTCCTTGTTCTAGTTTGCTAGCTGCTGGAATGCAATATACCAGAAATGGAACGGCTCCCAAAATGGGGAATTTAATGAGTTGCTAGTCCACAGTTCCAAGGCTGAGAAAATGTCCCAATTAAAATAAGTCTATAGAAATGTCCAATCTAAGGCATCCATCCAGGGAAAGAAATCCTGGCTCAAGAAGGCCAATGAAATTCAGGGTTTCTCTCTCATCTGAAAAGGCACATGGTGAATGCAGTCAGGGCTTCTCTCTCGGCTGGAAGGGCACATGGTGAACAGGGAGTCACCTGCTAGCTTTCTCTCCTGGCTTCCTGTTTCATGATGCTCCCCAGGAGGCGTTTTCTCTCTCCATCTCCAAAGGTCGCTGGCTGGTGGACTCTATGCTTTGTGGTACTGCAGCATTCTCTGCTTTCTCTGAATCTCCATTCTCCAAAATGTTTCCTCTTTTATAGGACTCCAACAAACCAATCAAGACCCATCCAAATGGGTGGAGACATATCGTCACCTAATCCAATTTAACAACCACTCTTGAGTAAATCACATCATCCAGGAAAATGATCTGATTACAGTTTCAAACACATAGTATTGAATAGGGATTATTCTGTCTTTATGAAATGGGATTTTGATTAAAACATGACTTTTCTAGGGGACATACATTCTTTCAAACCAGCACATCTTCTCCTCTAGGTTGAAGAGAACACCCTTGCAGTTATTGTTGGTATTTTCTGCAATTCTAATGAATTGCACAATTCCACTAGGATGTCTCGCTTTGCAGGAGGCCATGTGCCTGCCTTCTCTCAGATTCTCCGGAGCATGAGTTCCTGTTGGCTGTTTTTTTTTTTGTCCTACTCTTAGAAGCACATCTAACTTCCTTTTCCAGTAGGGCCCCACGTGTATTTGGACCTGAGTCTCCCGGAGAAGTACCCCCTGTAGTCAGTGCCGTTGCCCCCATCTGGAGCATGGAGGCCACACAGGTGGTGAGTCACTATGCCTAAAGCATCAAAAGGTACAGAGGGTGCATGGGTGGTTCAGTGGTAGAATGCTTGCCTTGCACGTGGGAGAGCCGGGTTTGATTCCTGGGCCATGCACCAAAAAAAAAAGGAAATGGTACAGGATGGGGAAAAAATTAGTCATTCATCCATACAGCAGAAAAGCAGCTCAAATTACAAGAGAGGCCCACAAACAAGAAAAAAAGTAAAAATTAAAGAAGAAAAGACCTTGCGTCTCAGCGTTATTGGTGAAAAATTACCGGTAGTTTCACAGTCAGCTTGATCCCCAAAAGTAAAATATTCAAAGAAAGATGCTTGCAAATGAATTGAAAGGTATTTAAATCGATTCAGCAGACTGTGTTACATAACAGCCTCAAAGTCAGGCAGGGAACTGTGGATAAGCTAAGATATCCCTTTTAGGTGGTTGATTTCCATATGTTAATGGTAAAAATATTTGTATCTTCAGATTTTCCTGAAATAAGGAAGGTATTTGGTAACACAGATCATTACTATAGCAGTGCAGATATTTGTAAGAACTTTCTACTTTGAGAACTTTCACAGTTTTGACAGCTGATCTAATGGTATCTACATTAGTTTTGAATACTTAGAATTTAAGAATTTTGCTATCTGAATCTGTAGGCGTTTTTCCTTGTTGCCTTAATTTTATATTGATTTGTGAAACTTACTGCGCAAGCACAGGCTTTGTGATGATTACATGAATAATTTATTTAAATATGCCTATGGTTAAGCCAACTGAGATATCCGTTTTTGGTGGTTCTAAGTGTATTGTTTGTTTTCTTAAAAACAAAAAAAATGCAGGGAAGGAGGCACCATGCCCAGGAGATAATCAGCAAGCAGAGATAGCTTGTGAACTGCAGCAGTATGAGGGATATGCTTTTTAAATCCCAGACATTGTAAATGTAGGTAATCTGACGACTTTTAGGGTTTGGGATATTGACGTGAAGAAATTGCCAACAGGTAGTTCAGTGGTTAGAATGTCCACCTTTCATGTGGGAGACCCGGGTTCGATTCCCGGACCGTGTACCCAAAAAAAAAAAGAAAAGAAATTGCCAAATATTAAAATGAGAAAAATCTGTGCTAATGAAGCAGCTCTCAAGAAGTGCAAGAGGAAAAATATTACAACCGTAGATAAGGATTTAGGGGAATTGCAGCTTAAAGGTGAAGCAGATGACTCTAATGAGGAAATATGACTGCAGTGGCCTAATTGTTTTTTAACTGAGTTTAAAATAAATAAATTAAGAGCTTCAGGTTATACTCATTGAAGATAATATATATTGCTTAGATACAGGAATTTGCTTTTAGATCATTCTCTAACATGAAGACAGTCTGTCGTTTCAAAAATGATGTTTATGGTTTTTACTTAAAAACCAAGGTTGCTCTATCATTTATATTACAATGCTAAGGTGGATATGAAGTGATCTGCAAAACCCATTTAATCTGAATTTCCAGAGTGGTGTGAGATGAATGAGGACAGAAAATGTTTTAATTCTTTACCTCATGTTTACTGGCAACTGCCTAATCTCACCTTTGGGGCATGGAAGGCATTTTGTTTTTAAAAGGGTTCTGCAGATACTTCTCCAGTTGTTTTGATGACCATGCTGTCATTCAGAATAGTGTCACACTAATCCTATCAAATATTAAACCCATTTTCTTTTGTTATAAAATAGAGGAAAATGTGACGTGGGATTCTCATAGGTTGATGGATTTTATGTTAATCATACTTGCTATCTTCTGAGCCAGAGTTAATTGATTAAAAAAAAAAATCACATGTTGATAGCTCATACTGAATCTCTTATCTTTTAACTAAGGAGATAAACAATTTAGGATAGATCCTTTTGATTAAATATTATTTTCTGCTTCCTCATTGTGAAAAATAGGTTTTGTTTGTGGAAACATAGCTAAATTGGTTATCATAGATGGCCAATATTTTTAATGGTACATTTTCGTTTTTTCCTCCAAGAGATAGGTTAAATTGACAATACAACTCAATGTTTCAGGTGTCAGAAAAATACATGGATGTGATAGAATATTCTTCATGGATCTCATTATATGCAACGTACATTTTAGTCTATTTTCTAAAAGAACAATAGTCAATCATAATTGAGTATTTTCAAGAAAACAAAAAACATTAATGTTGTATGAGTTTAACTAGACGCCAACTAAGTCTTATTAGCAATCTAAAGTATTAAATTTAGATCAGAAGGAAAGGTGATGATAAATACTGAGATGGTATTATCTAGGAATGCCTAGAGTGTATAATGATAGTGAATAAATGTACAAAGGAATGTCGGTACTGCAGGATGTTGAAAATAGATGGTCATTCATATTTTAAACTTTAACTTATGTGTGAGACTGAAGCAAAAAATATTTATTTGGTACAAAATTTATATTTTGACTAGTGCATTTCCTAATATAACATATGTGGACGGTTTAATTGAACAACATAAGTACATGGAACCTTGAATAGGGCATGAGATCTCGTAGGTTTGTCCAGAGTGATGTCCCAATAAATCTCAGAATGATTTGAACATCGCAAAGTATTTGCAAAGTCGCTTTGGAGGAATGGCGAGAAAGGGGGAAAATTCAACTTTCCCCAAATAAATAAATAAATAAATAAAGTGTTAAAATGATTAATTTTATGAAAATTAAAAATAAAATGTATTTACACATTTTAAAAAAGCACATCTAGGTCAGTTTCAAGAATGCCAAAGTAAATGTTTTTAATCTCCCTGAGCCCATTTACAAGAATGTAGCTATTATATGTTTATCCCTCATCTAAGGTATGTGGTGATGAGAACTTAATATAAAAGACACATTAAAATCTGGGTATTTATTCATTGACTCTACATAGATAAAATAAATTCCTTGGAATAGCAAACTTCCCTAGTAAGTTTAAAAACATGATGCAACCTCCAGCACCAGTTCCCCTGCCATCCCAGTCCCCACCGGCCTCAACCATAGAGATTCCATCTTGTTTTGTTTTGAGTCGTGATACTTTTTTCCCCCAGGAACACATCTATTGCATGTTTAGTACATAATTTATCCGGGAGCTAATCACCAGAATTATGTCCAACAATCAAACCTATTGGGGATTAATGTGACTTTCTAAACATTTGGGGGTCCCTTCAGCCCTTGTTCTTGGTACTATTTGGATTACTGATTCTGCATGACCTTTGGGCTCCTGTGAACACATCAGCTTGCAGCACAAAAGAAGAATTGCTGTTCAATTATACATGGGGCTGGAAAGAGCATCCTTAGTCACAGCTCCAACCCACTGAGAGATGTTAGCTAAAGAGCCCCCATCAGAACGGACAGTTATCTTAAGATAAGCAGTTTGCCTTAAAATATGGTTTTATGGCCTCAATAAGAGATTTCCACTCTTACTCCCAGGTGTATGCATGTATTTTTCCTTTGTTGAGGAAGTTGTAATATCCTCCTCTTAGCACCACAGACTCTCCTCTCCCAAAGAGCGTATTAAATGTCCTTCCAGTTTCCAAAGCTTACTTAGTTCAGAGCTCTGTAAAAACAACTACATTATTTCACACAGGCTGTTGTTAAGCATTAGTGACTGATTCTCTCCCTACAGACACTTCTGTTCAGGGAAGCCATTCAGTTTTCTATGAAAGGGACGTAAATGCACTTTTTTGCCACAACCTTTTATCTAAGGCAGTCAAATAATAGGTTATCACTAGTCAGCATGTTGGGATAATAGTGATATCTGAACTAATTACAGGTCATTCTTCCTGGATGCTCAGGTCTATAGGCCAGGGACTTATAGGCCTCGACTGGTTCCAGGACATACTTCAGAATCCTCCTGGCTGAGTGGAAGCCAGACTTCTACCTCCAAGCATCGTCTTCGCTTACCCACTGCTTGGTCACACGAACTTCACCAGAGGAAGTCATTACCTCTGCTCTCTGACAGAGCAGTAGAGAGGCAAGTACAAGTACCATAATCGCCCATGATTCAGTACTTTGTGCTTTACCCCTCACTTACTGTCATCAGTGAACTGTCACTTCTCAGTAAATGCATTCATTCTCTAGGGTGCGCGGGTGGTTCAGTGGTAGAATGCTCACCTTACATGCGGGAGACCTGGGTTTGATTCCCGGACCATGCACCACCACCCCCCAATAAAAGTATTCATTCTGTAAACAAGGTTTGGCACAGACCAAGTCTCCTTTGGGTCCTTGTTATATTTCCAATCTGGTACAGGACCTTGCACAATAGGTAGTCAGTAAACATTGTTGGAATCAATGAATGAATGCAATGTTTAGCAACTCAGGTAGGGGTGGAAGTGAAGATTTTATCAACAGATTTCTTAAAAACCAACAGCCCAGGGAGAGGGGGCCATCCCCATGAACACTAAGACAAGTGCAGGGGCCACCCTTTCTCCTCCCATCCCCAGACACTCTGATTAGAAGGTCTTTCATTACCTTTCAAAACCGACTTGTTCGTCAAAAAAAAGAGTAGAATCAGATTCAAGGGGCTCCCCCCTCTCCAAACCCTCCTAAATTTTCTTAATAATGACTTTAAATATTCAGATGTTAGAATTGCTTCCTTAAACGTATGGTAGACAGATTGTTCAGAACCATTTCTTCATTACGGAGAATTAATTAAGAGGAAAAAGAACCATCAATCCAAACTTTTCTGGACAGTTTTTAAATACATACTAGTTTTAGAGTTAGCCCAGGATTTTTTCTGAAAACTAGGAATGCAAACTCATTTCTTATTAACTAAATGCTTCTTAATTTTAGACTCAACTTTAACCTATCTAGCTCTGCATCGCTAGCCAAACTTTGCAACCCACTGGTTACCTATGGTCAGTGTGTATACTGCGTTTCTGCCTATTTGGAAATAGGTGCTCTGGGGCCTCTGCTTTAGTTCTGTAACTTCAGACTTAGTTTTCTCGCCTGTAAGTTGAGAGTTGGACTGAGGTCCTTAGGACCTCGGGCTTGGAGTGCAGGATGGAGAAAAGGTAAGGTGAAGTCAACCAAGGCAGTTCCACTTCAATCTGAGTTCATACCAGATCACGGTTCTGAAATGGCCACTTACCTTGGAGGGAAGAAAAAGGATTCACATATAGGAGCCTGAAAAGCAAAAATGGGGTTGAGGAGAAGGAAAGGAGATGGTGGATGAGAAGGACAAAAGGAATAGAATGAAGAGAAGAAAACTCTCAAAGGAGTGATACTCAGTTGAAGAGAAATAAAAAGTTAAGATCAGAAGATAAAGATGAACTAAATATAAATTTCACAATGAAAAGAACAGTAGTAGAAATTTTTTTAAAAAAGGAAAATGAAAAGAAAAAGCAGAATCTGGAGGATTCAGCCAACGAAGAAGTGTTTTAAGCCACATGTCTAGGAAAAGGATTAGTCTTCGGTGGAAGCTAACATCCTGAAAGATTACCTTCTGTGTCACACTATCACTGAAGTGTCTTATAACTGCCTCATAAATGACATATTAATTTCATGGCACTTGAAGGGCTTAGAACACATTCTTAAAACATCTTAGAACTCAAATCTAGGGGCTGAAGAACGTTTATTCACCAAGCTTCTCTATTTCCCATTTGCACAACATTTCCTCTCCCTGTTCAATATTTATCAACGCTTTTTTTAAGTCAGTTAAAACAAAACAAAACAAAATGCAAACAGGAAGATAAAGATTTTGTAGCTATAGAGAAGAAAAAAAATGATGAAAAGAAATATCTTGTTTTAGGGTCTAGGTGACCTCATTTTGCAAGCCTAAAGAAATAAGTGAATTAAAAATTATGACAATTTGTTACTGTGAAAAGGAAAATCAATTGTTTTTTTGTGTTGTTTTTTTTTTTTTTCTTAAATCCATACTGACTATAAACTCTGAGTATGCCAAGTTAGGCAAGGTAAGTCAGAGGTCCCTTCAAGTTTGGAAATTTCCATGGAACTTCCACTGATTCAATCATGAAATTTGCCACATTCTCTCTTTTTAAAATTGTGACAACTGGTACTTTTTGTTGATAATAATAGTTTTTACATTTATTTAATTGTTTATCTTAATCAAAAGAGAACAAAGAAAGCTAACTGATTAAGAGGGAAAAGTAACCTGGAACAATTTTCATAAAGCTAAGTGCCCCAAAATCATTCAGGGCTTTACATGTTTACTGCAAATAGTAGAATGAAAAAGACCTCGTTTTGTGCCAAGCCAACAATGAAGAGAGCTTCTGGTCCTCACTGATCTCTTTCTTCTCCAAATTTCTTCCACACCAAAAGTCTGACCTGAGAACTTGGCAATAAATCTCACACTGCCTTTTAGTTTTCTCTATATCGGCTACACATGTCTTGCTTTCCCATCTGGATAGCAAACTGAGAGGACAGTGGGCATCTCGTATCTTTGCTTTTCCTCATGGTCCTGGCTAAAAGCTCACTCTGGAATTATTGGCTGATTTGAATTGATTCAAACAGGTCAGTGAGGAGGAAAAATAAGACACAAAAGCAAATTCCTGCAATGACATATGCCCTGAACTCTTCTCTTTTCTGAAGCAAACAAGGCAGGTGAGTGACTTCCTCCCAAAATTTCTGTCTGTTCATAATCAGAGTCCAAAGGTAGCATTTGTGCAAGTCAGAAGAACTCAGGGGAATAACGTAAGTCAGTATTCTGTTTCTCCTACCAAATGGAGGCTTTTTTGTCTCTTCTCAGAGCCAATTGTTCTAGTTTGCTAGCTGCCGGAATGCAATATACCAGAAATAGGGTGGTTTTTTAAAAGGGGAATTTAATAAGTTGCTAGTTTATAGTTCTAAGGGCAAGAAAATGTCCCAATTAAAACAAGTCTATAGAAATGTCCAATTTAAGGCATCCAGGGAAAGATACTTTGGTTCAAGAAGGCTGATGAAGTTCAGGGTTTCTCTCTCAGCTGGAAAGGCACATGTCGAGCATGGCGTCATCTGCTGGCTTTCTCATGGCTCTACCAAAAGGACTCTCTCCAAAATGTTTCCTCTTTTAAAGGATTCTAGTAAGCAAGTCCACCTTCAATAGGTGGAGACACACCTCCATGGAAACAATCAAAATGCTCCCACCCAGTGACTTTTCTGGGGTCCACCACAGATTCAAACTGACTCACCAACTAATTTTAAAAATTGCCTATGATTTTGTAGAGAAAAGGGAGAATCAATGGTTTATTGAAGCCAATTTCTGAATTTCAGACATCTATTTTCTCCTTGTATTCATTCATTATCTATTAAAAATATATAGTTATCGAGTTCCTACAGTGGCCACGTAATAAGCACTGGATGTGTGTTGGTAAATAAAACATGTCCACTCATTACCCTCTTGGAGCTTGTAGTGTACTCAATGAGTCATATTACAGATATTAAACAAGTTAACAAACATATAAAACAAAATAGAAATGGGCCAATTAATCCATATCCCTGAGAGTGTGAAGCCATTATAAATAGGACCTCCTGAAGATGTTATTTTTTGTTAAGATGTGGCCCAACAGAATGAGGGTGGCTCTTTATCCAGGTTACTGGAGGACTTATAAAAGAGACCCAGAAGTCACAGAAGCAGAAAGGAGAGGACATTGTCAGGTGGCAGGAAAGTCAAGGAACCCCAAAGGTTGCTGGCAGCCAACACCAGAGTGCTATAGTCTTTAAGCAGAGAGCAAGGCTTGCTGATATCTTGATTTTGGACTTCTCCTAGCCTCAAAATGGTAAGTCAATAAATTCCCATTGTTTAAGCCAACCCATTGTGTAGTATTTGTGATAACAGTTCAGGCATATTAAGATGGGCAGGTGTGTGAGTTAATTCTCAATAAACTGTTATACAAAAAATAGCTTCTCACCCTCATTTGATTATTAGCATCTACTTATCCTCACGTGATACTCTGCATTTACTAGGTACTTCTTAAATAGCCATTGTTCTAATAAAGTATGGTGAGCAGTGTCATACCTTTTTCTTTGATGATTACACAGAACGCAAGGGAACCCTAAACATTTAGCTACCCCATTGTGTCACAAATGTTCTAGTCACATTTTAACTTGTCTCACTGGTTTGGCTCTTCCTGAGCCCTACCTTCTCCCCCTCTTCTTGGGGTAACATCAATCTCCTACCACTTCATTTCCACTTTGGTGAGTCACACAGCTGTGGATGGGGAATGTAAATCATTACTCTTCTCATCTTTGCAGATAATTTGATACCGTATACATGCTCCTTTTGAACGTTTCTTCTGAATTTATATCTTGGCAAGGGCAGGCTACGTTGTTTGCAGTTCTTCTATTCTCATTGCCAGCTTTTTCTGGAAAAATCAAAGAAAATAAGATGCAGGATACATCAAGCTGAAGCCACGTGGCTCCCTGGTGCTGCAGGGTTTTCTCATTCCCTTGCCCCCCTCTTCAGTTTCCAGTTCCCTCTCTTTTTGCCAATGCTTTTGAGGATGATCCCTCAGGGCTGTTCTGGGGCACACAGTAGTGCTTTGGGGCTGCTTGAGACCACGGCAATCCCCTTCGTCTTTCACACCCCGAAAATTAAACATTCCAGAAGAACTCTTCTTCAAGGTGAGACTGACTGGCTTAATCTCTGACAGGTTTTCTACTTGTGTTGACAATGACAGATGGAGAAAAATCTGCTGTTCTCCAGTAGGCTCTCTAAGAACACAAAGAAAGGAAGTTCCTAATCTAAACCAGCCCAGAGTTCCAAAGTTTTGGACATGTCCTACACTCTACAAACTATTAGAGCTAGCTCCCCTAATAATAACAGGGAATTATGAGACTCACAAAAGATAAATTAAGTTACCATTTTCTGCCCCATGCAGCGTTTAGGAAAGCTTTCCCTGATGGAGCCAAATTATCATCACAAGCATGAAAGGTCCCTTTGATGAACACAGATGAAAACTGAGAGTTATTTACCAGCATTCAACAATAACTATAGTAAAATATGAGCACTGGACCTAAAAGTTTCATTGACCTTTGGGTTTCAGTGTTTTCCATGCAGTGAATAAAGAGCCTGAAGACAAATATTGACACTGGGTTTCTTTATGTCAGTCACATGTCTGAAATATGTCCTAAGACCAAACAGTCTGCCCCAGACTTATTTGTGGGTGGCACTGAATCTTTATTCCCTGTTGCCTCTATTGAAGATCAGCTGCTGTGGGGACTTCCTTCAACTATAAGAAGAAACTAATGCATTGCAAATAGAGGGAAATAAATGAAGAGTTTGAATCATCCTTTAAGTGGAACCACAAACACTGAACTGAAGAGCATATCTGATTCAACAATTGTGAAAAAGAGTTACCTCAACAGTTCAAAGACTCTTTCACAGTTTGGCAATAAACCTGAAAATGTTCAATTCCTCATACCATGTAGCCATAAACCGATGGATTATCTTCTCAGTAGAGTCAAGAGAACACAGTGATGATAAATATTAATATGATCTCAGTAGGGAGCCAAATCAAGGGACGAACCCAGGTGAATTTTATTTTTCCTAACAATTTTGGAATTTGACAGAATAATCAAGTTAAATGATTGGGTCAGTTGAGGAAGTGTGTTATCTTGACTCCTCTGTATTGATCTAATCTGAGGAATGTGGCACTGTCCTGTGCAGACACTAGACCCAAAGTTACAGATAATGTTGCGTGAAAGTTTGCCTTATGTTTTGGAAATCCAGGCATGTAACTAACATGGATCATTGTGCCAGTGCAGACTCATTTGATGCTTCTAGCTCAAGGTCAATGGAATCTGTGTTGCCTCACCCGCAATTCAGAGCAAGCAAAGAAAAGACTTTCCTGCAGGTTCCAAAACACGAAGCGAGAACATAGCAGAGGCAGCCATGGCTTTCAGATATTTAAATACTACTTTCCCTTCATAGGCCTTGGGACATAATTTTTTCATCTGTCAAAATGTTGGCTTGGTTTCCGTTTGTCTCTTCCAGTTGAGTTATTTCATCTTTAAATTTTCAATTTTGAATTTCTGCTACAGCGTCTATCCATCAAGATTTTTAATAGTACATTTGTATGTAGAAATGTGTGTCTGGAAATGGTTGATTTAGTTGAGGACTTTTCAGTGGAATGTTTGTGCATCAAGGGAGAAGAAAGGAAATGCTTGTTTATGTGTTTTCATACATCGCTCTAGCCAAAGTAAAATAAATGGCCTTCTGTCGGTTAAATGGGATCTCATTCTGCAACAGAAAATGAAACTAAGCAGAGAATGACCTTTCCATCAGCCTCACTCCATGCACTGAACCGAATAGCATATTTCTGGATAACATATTTACTCCCACAGGTAAGTAAGCAGACAGAATTCCAGTGGTTCAGATCCTTTCTCTACCATGTGGTCCTATCCTTAGGGGGCCAGTGAGGGTTAAATGAGATGACATAGTGCCTGCTACATGCTGAGGGTTCAATGAACAGAAACTACCATGACTAAATTATTAACTGCATAGATACTATTTTTCCAGAACAATGAATAACCTTCTTGAAATCCAAAAACTTCTCTCACACTTCTGGACACTGGCTAAAAATCGGCCCCCACAGATACCAAATGATTACAGTTGATGCTCACCTCTGGCTTAACAGGGACATCCAATGTCAGCTGTTGACCTGCTGACAGTAATCTGGTCTTGAAATCTTGTGTCCACCCAATAAAAATCAATGAATTGGAAAATCTTTTATTGAAAAGCTTGAGGCCAAGCCAATACTGCATTATACCATGCGCTTTCTCTTTGGCCACCTTGTTCACCCCTAAATTTAGTTCATCTCTAAAGATGCTGAATTTTAAATAAGATAATATAATTTGTGGAAAATTGTCATTTGAATTAAGGTACAAAGGCTATGTTGGAGTATCACTGTTTTTAGAGGTAGCATCAGCAAGGATTGGTGGACCATGTGTCCACGTGTGACCTTGCCCAGTGAATGCTTACACACCCCTGCCTAGTCAGCACCAGACTAACACTGTAAATAAAAGCCCTCTGCTCCTCTCTCTGGGGAGGCTGTATGGCTGTTGTGGCTACTGTTGCAGCCTCCTGTCATTTTAGCTGCACCTCCCCTCACCAGGCAAGTCAGACCTGGCACCCCTCAGGGGCCCACAGACCACAGAAGGGTACTCCCCTCCCCTCTCTGTCATACCTGCCTGGAGGGTGTGACCATGTGACACTTGCCATCCCCTGGCGCAAGAACCTTCTCCTGCCTTGCTAAGGACTGAGTGTGGCAAGAAGTGCCAAGGATGCCTGCTTTGGGTTTATGTATGCAAGGGAGTCTAGGATGGCTTTAGGAAGAACCCATAGTTAGAGGGAAAGGGTCTGCCCCTGGCTGTGATCACCAAGCAGAAGATTAAGAGAACAGCCCACAAGAACAGGGAGAAAGCAAGGGTGGAATATTGAGTTTCCCAAATTGCTTGTTGATAGCATGTTTAAATTTATGAGTTATTTTGCAGCCTTTAATTTTAAAAGGATTTCAAATTTAGAAGTTATAAGAATAGTACAAAAGTACTCCCCAAATACCTTTTACCCAGAGTCATTGATGCATCAATTGTTTATTTTGTCCTGTTTGCTTTATTGTTCTAGAATTCTCATTTTCTCATTCTCTCTCTCTCTCCTCTCTTTCTCTCTTTTTTTACACGCATGCTTACATCACACACACACAAATGTAAACATATACATATCTATATGACAAATTATTTTTGGAACTATCTGAGAGACTTGTGAAGACATAGGGCACCTTCACCTCTTAATACTTCAATGTGTATTTCTTAAGAACAAAGGCATTCTCTTACACTGCCATTGTGCAATTTTCAAAATAAGCTTATTTAATTTTGACACAATACGATTACCTAACCCGCAGCCCATTTTTAAAATTAGTCTAATGTCCCCAAAATGTACTTTCCTGCCAACTGTTTTCCAGTCCAGGATCCAATCCTGGAACACAGATTACATTTGGTGGTCACGTCTCTTTAGTCTACTTGAATTGGGAACATGTCCTCAGCTTTTGTTTTTGTTGATCTTCTCAATTTTGAAGATTACAGGCCAGTTATTTTACAGCGTGTTCCCCAGTTTGCGGTTGGCTGATGTTTCCTTGTGGTTAGACTTGGGTTACACACTGGTGACACAAATGTTACAGAAGTGACGCTGTGCCCTCCTCAATGCATCCCATCAGGGGCTTGTCAGTTTGTCTCATTATTGGTGATGTTAATTTTGATCACTTGGTGGAGTCCACCAGATTTCTCCACCATAAAGTTATTATTTTACCTTGTGTAATTAACAGTCGAAACGCCTTCAGGACGGCTCTTATGTCTTTTTGATATGTCCCTATCATTCTTTGAGCACTTTCTTACTTTCTAGCAAAATAAGGGATTTATGAGTGCTTTTACGAAAATAATTAGCTGTAGTCACAAAAAATACCATTGGCGCCAGCCTCCCCTTTGCATGCCATCGTGCTGGCAGGCGCGTGGGTGGAAGGGAACGGGCTATACCAGGCAAGAAGGCTGAGTCCAGCCCCTGGCATTCGCAAGGCTACAGGTAAGCATTTGGTGGCAGAAGATTCTGCGTGTGCTTGAGGATTAGGGACTGCTGAGTGGCAGGAAGATGTGCTTATTCCATTTATTTCTTATTCGAGCATCTTTGAATGTCATTTGACACGTTTTATGACTCTCGTCCCACCATGTGGGATAGATGCCGAAGAGAAAGAATCAAATTCATAAAGAATCAAGGATCCTAGATGCTCAGTGCCCATGTATCAGCCATCAGTGGCACCAGCTGTGTCCGTGTCAGGCACCGCTGCACCAGGAGCTGGGAGCAGAGGCAGCGACAGAGCCTCCAAAGAAGCAACAAAGAACTTGGGCAGGTTTCAGCCTCTTCTCGGTTGGCCCACAAGTGATGAGTGAAGGAGACATGAGCCCTGAAGGGAACATGAAGGGTAGTTTATATTTCAAACTTTAAAACTAAATTCCAACCCTTTCCTCCACCACAAAGGATTATTGTTATGTTAAAGTTGTTATGTTATTCTCCACTCATAAAAAAGAATGTTAAAATATTTATTTTAACCGCTAATGCCTCCTCAGGCCTTAAACAAAGATTAATGTTGTGCACAAAGGATCTAATTCTATTGTGCTTTTCTTTTTGTCTTAAGATCGTGTTTCATAGCAGATTACATGATTCCAGTATATTAGTCGTAATACAGATGAATTATACCTTCTCTTGTTGAAGGCAACAACGCAACTGGGAGCTTGGTTCTGGAAATAGGAGTTCTTCATAATACTTACTGAAAGAAAAAGAGAGTATTCAGCTAGAAAATCTAATTCTGTGAAACCGTAAACAAATTGCCTCAGGGACATCTCAGACTGCCTTAAATCCGTGTTTGCCAAATATGGGCCTTATCCCTATAAGGGGGAAAACCCAATATCCCAGATCTACACACACGATGACAGACTTGAAAGAGAAATAAATTATACCTATAATAGCCTTGATTTAATCTTTTGGGCATGGTAGACTGAACAGACGAAGTAAGTCCAGAACATTTCCTCACCTACCTCATAACAAAGTAAGCCCTTTCATTTTTGCAACAGACATTCATTTCATATTTTGTTAGGCACCATCACTCTCACCTCTCCACTTAGAGAAGAATTTCCTCTCAACTAAAGTCCAGAGAAGGCTGCAGGGTGCAGAGTGAAGCAAGAGGCCATGAGAATGATGTGGTCCCAAGGCGCCACGCTTTACTTTCTGCTATTTGGATATGTGGTGACTTTAAAAGCAATTTAGAAATAAATATGCCAGCATATGGAAAGTTAGCCTTAAGAGAATGTGTAAGGGGTCTCTTGGCACACAAAAGGTGTCTGATAAAGTGTGTTCCAGACCAAAGCTCCAAATTAAGTATTTGAGAATGTAATCCAAAAGGGAAAAAAAAAGCCAAATAGTTGGCAAAAATACAGCTGAATCGTGAAACTGTATACCAAGCTGCCAAGTTTCAAAGAATACTCTTAGGTACAATTTACTAAACCAACTAAATAAGAGGCAGCCATAAATTACAGATGAATGCAGACGTTGGTAGGCTCTAGAGTCACCTCTAAGCCTATTAAAACTTTAAATACTTTGGGCCTGATAGCCTGAAAGGTTGAAAATAATGCTGTGGTGAACTGCTTCCAGAAAACGTGTGTGTGTGTGTGTGCATGTGTGTGTGTGTTTGAGAGGGAGAGAGACCAACTGCTGGGTTCTCATTCTACTCTGCAGCTCCTGAGAGCATACCTCAGAAAATAAAACAAAATGCCTGCGGTAATTACCGCACAGTGCCAGTGGAAAATGTAAACTGCTCCAAAAGCAAAGGTGCCAAAGGACTGTTGAAGTCACAGAACTTTCACTGATCTTCAGAAATAACAGGCCTGCATCAGGGGCTTACTTGTCACACAGTTCCGTTTAGCTAATGCATAAGCGAAGGCTTAAATGTTAGATTAAGAAAACAGCTTCTACACTTTTACCCCAAGGAAGCAGAAGCCCCATGGCAGGGTTGAGAGGGAGACACTGCCTTCTTAGCGTGAGGAGCTCTCATTCAGCTTTGGGCCTCTTCAGACAGAACCATGGCTCCATTTTCTGGAGTGGTTCTACTCCCTAAGAATAGAAAGGATAATTTTGTAAAGCACTGCTCTATGCTTTATAATTTACAGAGAACTAGCACATACATTGAGAGCTTTCAAAGCTCCAATTCTTCTAAAATAACTGCATATCATTTATTCCCAAATAAGTACTTAGGGGACCCAAAATGTACTCTTAAAATACTGCCTAAAATTTTCTCCAGTGGCAAAATTACGGGGTCTTATTTATCTGGCTTGGGTCGATCACCAGATAGGTAGGAAAATGGTCAAGGATCAAATAATCTGAAACATGAACAGCCTTTAAAGTGAGAGCTGTTCATACTCAACAACTTTACTCAACTCCTTCCTCTCGTAAGTCTAGGACTACAGTTGGTACGTTCACCAAACAGATATATTATGTCTTCTCCAAACCAACAACTGAAAACATAACAGTCAAAAAAAAAAAGAAAATGAAAAGTAGACTGAAGAAGAGAGTTAGAGAACTCTGAACACATAGCATAAGTGATATGTATTTAATCTCATGATGAGGCACACAGACTTGAGAGTCAGAATGCTTAGTTCAAATCCCAGCTCCACTGCTTACTGGTTCTGATGCCATCGGGCAAGTTACCTAAACTGTCTGTGCCCCAATTGTTACATCTGTAAAATGGGATATTCATGAAAACACCCACCTCAGAAGATTTTTGTGAGGATTAAATCAATTCACTTATATAAAATTATTAGGTTCATGACTAGCAGATAATAAGTGCTATCTAAGTATTCGTGTTACTATTATTATTATTGTCATTCTTATTAGGTAAGGAGTGTTGAGTGGCAAAGGAATCATGTTGGTTACTTTCCAGGAGAGATACCTATTCCCCTTTCACGCAGTTGGGAAAGTTATCCTAAAGAAATGGGGACTCCTGGAACCTGTGGGAATCCACAAAGAGAGGCTAGAACACTGCAAGACTAAAGTGTGGCTGGGGGTAAACTCACAGGGAGCAGGGGGGATTGTCTGTGCAGGAATAGGAGCCTAGAACAGAAGGCGAGGCCTTTAGCACTCTCTTGCAGGGCCATTGGAAGCCTCTCTGAGGTTTTGGGGAAGAGATGGAAAGGATTGGGTGAGGGGGTTTAAAGGTTACTTTAGCAGCAAAA
>PVIY010020522.1:0-43924 GCA_004026745.1 Myrmecophaga tridactyla
TTGGATTTAAGGTTAATAAAAAACATTATTTCTTATTCTTGTCTGCCATGCCAGAGACCTGGGTTTGATCCCTGGTGCCTGCCCATGAAAAACAGAACATTATTTCTTGCACACCTGATTTTGTGAATAGAGGTTCCCATTAGCTAGAGACAGGAGAGCTAATTTCTTAAGAGTCATTGTGGTTTTCTGGAAGAAGTTTCTAAAACTGTATAGCATCCTTCAGCTGTCAGTCCAAGGTTAATATCTTCTCTCCGTAATCTGTTCCCCTCATTTTATCTTTCCAAGAGTGCGGTGAGTTAAATTTCATGTCATCTGACAGCCAGAGAGGATAAGAGTCTTGTCCAAGATCAAGAATCTTCTGATTCTTAATCCCAGGATTTCTCATCACCCTTTACTGGCAGGAAGTTCTCTCTTTTATGGTCGAAATCCTTCAGGTTTGAATTTCTCTTTATGGGCCAGATTCTTATCCAGTCTCCTGGCAAATAATAGGGATGGAATAAATTTCCTACCCTTATATTGAGAAAAGAAGAAATAAAACAACCATTATGAGGACAAAATGAGATGCCTCGCCAGCAGTAGATTTGAAGATTTTAGAAGGCTCTCTCTGCATGAGCCAACTGGGTTATGTGTTTGATAAAGAAACTAATAGAAGCTGAAATTACATAAATAGAGACATGGTTTGCATGGCCTGTTACTTTACTGGAGATATCTGTGGTTGGTATTGGTCAGACCATGCTGTGAATTATGTTTTCAAGTCTGGGTACCCAGTTGGGGAGCCCAGCAAAGTGGTGTTTGTGTGGAGAGCACCGCAGGAGGTGAGTATAGGAGTATAGGAGTATAGGAGCTGCCAGTACATGAGTGCTGACTGCCCAGGGGACTGGGTGTGGGGGCCAGAAAACCATATGTTTGAGCCTTATGTGGGTGCTTTCAGCTAGGTAGGATGCGGCTGGAGAAGGTATGAGCACTTCACGTTGGATACGACAGGGCTGTTGAGGCAAGGAACAGTTGACTTGAACAACTGTCCCAGGAAGTGTTTAAAGCCAAGGTTGATGGACATGCTGGAATCTATAGAAGGGGAATCAACGTCCTAAATCCAAGCTTCTCTGTGTCTAGGAGGGTGCCTTGCACTGCACATTTTTTCCTTGGAGAAGATGCACTTAAATTCATTTCATGTTTATCATAGGGAAGTTTTTGAGGTTGTGTAAGTTTAAGAAAGTCTTTTTTTTTTTTCACAAGCAATAGACTGAGAACAGGAGAAACAAGGAAATTGGGGAAGAATCATGAAGGTTCGTACAGTTTGTCACAAAGCCACTAGGGGGCAGGAGAAGATAGCTCTTTGGAGCCATTAAAACCAAATAGCAGATCTAATCTTTTTTACTCCACCAAAAAGCGTTTTAGTAAAAACGAAAAAGTGTAGCACAAACCAAAAATGACTTTAGCCTTATCAAGAATTTCTAGTATTCTGAGGGAGATGATATTTATATTATACATGCTGAATACCAAATGCAACCCTGTCTTTAGCTTGCAAGGCAATGGGTCAAAATTCTACTGAGCTTACTTTTTAGCTCTGTGCTTCCAGCTTGGCCGTAGGGATGTGTAAGTTCCTAAGCACTGTGGCCCCTGTTCACAAAGAGGGCTCAGTCCAGCAAAAAAGGGAGGACTAGACAGTGGACAATGATAGTTGACAGAGTGGCTTTCTTGACTGCTGCCATTTGGTTTTGAAGAATCTCAAGTACAAGGCATGCCCAAGGGAATCAGTGTCAGGTTCAGTCTCTTTTTGGTCTCAGAAAAGTTAGAATTTGATATTGCCTGGTGCATCTTCTCCACAGGAACCATTCCTAGCTCACATGGCACAAAGACAGCACATGGGGATGTTATGGTGGAGCAGCTGCCAGGCACGGTGGGGAAGCCACAGTCATTGCTGCCTTCTCGTTAATTATCTGCTGCAGAGAATTAAGCATTTCATGTGGTGGTCATGTGAGTTGAATTAAATAATGCATCTTTCAATTCTGAAGGATCTGTGATCTCCCCCAAAGGATGACAGATCTCATCCCCTTCAAAGAAGCTGAGGCTCTGAGGACTTATTTCTCCACGTCATTCATTCAACAACCATTTATGAGCTCTGGGCTGGACCTGAGGATTCAAAAACAAATGAATACGAAAGTTAAGGGGGTCACAGATCATTCAAGGAAGCAGGTTTGTGAGCCTCAAAATAGAGTGTGGTCTGAGGTGCAAAAGAGATGTGTACAAAGTGCTATGGCAGCCAGGGGGAAAGGTTCCAAAGCTCAGCTGAGGGAAAGACACCACTGGGGGATTCACAGAGGTGGTGAGTTTTTAGTTGTCCTGACTATGCCTGAGGCAGGCAAAAGCAAAAATAAAGCTACTGTGGAGGGACCCTTTTGTGATCCCAGCTACACAGGATTCCCATAGCAATGAAAAAAAATGTACAAAACTCGTGTCTGAAGAAGAGCCAAAAGCCACATTCCGTCATCAGTGAAAGTAAGCACCCACACCAAATGTAGCTTTCAGATAACAGAATGATCAGATAGAGAATCAAATAATTTGTTTAAAGTTGAAAGCCCAGAAGAGACAATTACAAATGAGGATAAATAAGACCAGATGGGTTTGAAGAAGAATCAAATAGAACTTCTAGAAATGAAAAATAAGATAATTTCAACCAAACACTCAGTGGATAGGATTAAGCAGCAGCTCAGACACAACTGAAGGTAGAGTTTGTAAGTTGGAAGATGGGGCCAAGGGGAGATCAAGGATATTAAGGAAGGCTTAAGAGACAGGGAGGATAGAATAACAAGAGCTGTCATATGCTTAAGAGGAATTTCAAGAGAGTATAGAAAGAATGAGAATGGCAACTTTCAAAAGGATAATGGCTGAGAAGATCTGAGAATTAATGGAAAGGGGGATTCAAACTCTCTGGATGAAGAAACCAGAGAGTTTCTTACCAGAAAAGAGTTACTTACCTACAAAACAATGACAGAGTGACAACAAGCTTCTCAATATCCACAAGAGATACCAGAAGACAATGCATATGCTGAGAGGAAATAACCACCAGTGTTGACTTCAAAACCTTGATAAACTGTTATTAAAGTGTGAGGGCAAAATAAGGAAATCTTCAAACAAAAATTGATAGTCCCCTAGCAAACCCTCCCAGGCACACTAAAAAGTGTACTTCAGAGAGAAAAATGACACTGGCTGTAAAAGGGATAAGCAGGACGAGGAAATCCTTCCCTACTCTTCCCTCATTCTTTTCCAATTATTCAGAATTCTTCTCTTTTATTATCCCTCCACCTCCAACCTCACACTTCATCAAGATTGAGAAGGAGGATATACAGCAGGTGGGAAGTCAGGGAAACCCAATGGATCGTTCTATCCCGTCACTGTCCCTCCATTGCACTAATCTCTGTGTACTTACACTCACTGGTTCTGAATGCCTTGGCCTGGGCTCCCCATCACCTCGTCATTCCCGGAACTGAAGAGCACAAGGCAGCCAGAGGGCCCTAAACTGCGTAACAGAGCTCAGGCCGTCCAGGTGGCCACACTTTCTGACTTCATAAGGGAATCTCTCCAGATGGTCAATAACTGCCTCCTCCACCCACAAAATATCCCACTGGTAGAGTTGGACCCTGTCTTCTTTTGTGTTTTCTCTGAATTAGACCTTGAAAAAAAATCCCAGATCAAGTAGTTTGTTTTGAAAATGATCCCAGGAGATGCAGGCGGAAGAGTGGTGCGTACAATAGAAAAGGGAAAATCGCAAGGGAAGCCCGCATTATCAGGTCTGCTGCCATGCTGGTGACTAAAGCCTAATTCAGCTCCGGAAGCTCTGGAAGCCAAGGGAGAACACACATCTCAGAGTTGTCCCAACTGAGGGGCAGGAGAGCTGGGGTATTTGTACACCTACTCCTGCCAATCCTTGTTGGGAGACTGCTCCCAGGGGCACCCGTTCCCCAGAGCATGGCCTGCTGCCCAGCTGGCGAAGGCAGCTCTAGGACAAGAGAAAGCCCCAGGCCGAGGAGGATGGTTCTGGCAGAATTACAGCCTGCCAGCTCGGAAGGGTAAGGACAAGGGCAAGGGGTGAGGCTCTGGCAGCACTCTCTATAGCATCTTAATTCAATGACTTTAGGAAAATGTACTTGTTTACAGATGAAAATAAAAAGACCCCAACAAGCTCAGGACACTAATTGACTGTCTTCCTCTTGGATAAAGGGCACGCCAGAACTTCCTTTTGCCTGCTGGCATTTTCTAAATGAACCCCTGCCTCCTGCTCCCAGTTCTTTTGCAAACAGTGGGAGGGGCTGCAGGCAGCCTGGAGCTTTTCATTTTCATTAAAGTGACAGAATCTAAACACACCCAAGTGTGTGATTTGTCCACTGGCTTTGCTAATAGCCTGGCAGGCAGTCCAGCAGGTAGACATGTGCTTTGAAAATGTGCAGTTGCAGCTGGCACTGAGAACAGCAGGTGATGAATTCCAAAGAAGCAGGAAATTCAGGATACTTAAAATTACTGCTGACTTAAAAAAAAAAAAAAAAAAGGCGCGGGGGTAGGGGTGGGGGTGGGACGTTTTTATAGTATTGTTAATTTGCCCGGATTTGAGTACTATAAAAAGAACTAGAGAGGAATAGAATTAGAAACACAGTTTTTGGCACTCCTAAAATAAATTGGAATAAAAAGCTTTTGTAATGATGGGAAGAACACGGGGGCAGATGGCATTGGGCATGCTGCAATTTAGCCTTGGCGGTAACCACAGTGGGTGACCTGTCCCATCCCATAGAATGACTTTAATGACCCTTTCTCTTCTTTTGTTCATTTCTATGGGCTACAATTTTATTTTAAATGCATGGTATTTTATAAGGTCTCTAATAGCTTGGACATTCATTATTAGCAAGGAGAGTTTCAGTTAGTTGCCTCATTTATAAGATAAATACTAACCCGTGCACCTCCTCGGCTTGGCCTCCGCTCATGTCTCTGCCATTCTATGGATGTGAAAAGAAAGAATCGCAGTTGGAGCTCCGCATCTGTCTTGGCAGCTGTTAATGAGACTAATGAGAGAAAAATAAAAGCTGTGCTATTTCCACCTTTCCTAGAAGAGAAGAGAATTGTCAGCAACTAAAATGAGACAGGCCATATGACTTGAATGAGAGTCTTGTTATATATGTTAATATCAATTTCAGTTTTATCCATCCATCCATTCCATTCATCAATCCATCCTCGTATCCACCCACCCATTATTCCATCCCATGCAACTAGCCAGCCAGTGAGCCAACTGTTCTTTCTTTCATATAACCACTTTTCCATCCAACCAACCCAATCATCCTTCCTGCTTCCCTCCTCCCTCCTCCCTCCCTTTCTTCCACCCACCCCAATTACCATTCCACCAACCATCCATTTTCCCTTCATCTGAAATAACCATTTATCCATCCATCTATCCCAGTCATCCATTCATTCATCCACTAAAACTGTCCAAAATTTATTGAATACACTGGGCTAAGTGATGGGCTAAGCATTGAAAGGCAGAGATTAATATGGTTTTACCCTCAAGGGATTTGCTCTTTAGTAATATTTTTGAAAAAAATCTAGAAATGAGTATAATCCTTCTTTCTTCTTTTTTTATTTAAGTGGAAATAACTTTCTCTAGAAATGTTTGTGACTCTTCCCTCATACAGTGGTAAGCATATTTAGAAGAAAATTTAAAAGAGAATTCTTGAGAATTGTATTACAATTCCTTGTGTATGTGGGGGTGGAGGTAGAGGTCCTCAAGCAAATGTCTTCCAAAGAATGCTTTCTTTTGTTGCTTTGCCCCTATTTGTGAAGACCTATTTGGGCATTTCTGGTGACTGTGTCCCCTTTTCTAGGGCCAGGACTCTGGATAAGCATGTGAAGATTCCCGGGAAGGCAGAGCGAGCTTCACCGGGGCAGGCCTCACATACTGGCTCTGTACATCCCCAGCCAATCTCCTCAGTCCCCTCAGACCCTGTTTTGTATTAGAGTTATCATGGCCCTGCCTGTTTCTGTATAAAATTTGCACAATTAATAGGTCAAATGAGCATTGAAAACTACCAGTATTAGAGAAAGGTAAGATATATTTTTTTATTTTTTCTCATTTCTTCATTATATAAATGTTAAATGTTAATTGTTGAAAAGTCAAAAAATTCAAATGAGAAAAAAGTGAAAAATCATAAAGACTTTAGCCCTATCACCCAAAATTTACTTGGAGATGTGTATTTATTGACATGGGAAAATACTGATCATGGATTCTCAAGTTGAAAAAACTGGTTCTAAAACAGAATATTTGTAATGATCCCATTGTACGAAATATTTTTCATACCTACTCATATATTTGGAAACATTGTTTTTAATTGACATTAATTGTAATGCTAATATATAATATCAGAAAAGTCAGCTAAGAAAAAGACAAAGTTAAAAATTGACTGTGAACTATTATTTTACTGGACCCACTGATGGCATTTCGGGTACAGGCACCCCTTGTTTTATTGCGTTTCATTTTACTGTGCTTCGCAGATATTGTGTTACTTACAAATGGAAGCTTTTGGCAACCCTGCGTTGAGCAAGTCTATGAGTGCCATTTTTCCAACAGCATGTGCTCACTTCGTGTCTCTGTGTCACATTTTAATTATGTACATTTTTATATAAAATGCTATTGTATACCTAATGGGCTACAGTATAGTATAAACATAACACTTATATGCACTAAGAAACCAAAAATTGGGATGACTCAGTTTATTACGATACTCTCTTTATTGTGATGGTCTAGAATCAAACCCACAATATCTCCGAGTACACCTGTATTACCCTGACCGAGTTTATCTATTCTGTGTCTGTGTCTGTGTCTCTATCTCTCTCTGTCTTTGTATCATCATTTATATCATCTGCTTGAGTTTCCTGCCTGCTAAAACAGGTACCATACATTGGGTTGGCTTAAACAACAGGAATGTATTGGCTTATGGTTTTGAGGCTAGGAGAAGTCCAAAATCAAGACCTCAGCCAGGCAATGCTTTCTCGCAGAAGACTTTCTCCCAGAAGGGGCTGGCTGCCAGCAATCCTCTGCCTTGGCTTTTTTGTCACATGGCAATGCAGGTGGAAGTATCTTCTCCTTTCTCTTCAGGATTCTGTTGACTTCCAGCTTCTGGCTATGACTGGTGGCTTCTCTTTCTGTGTCCAGTTTCTTTTGCGTATGAAGACTTCAGCAATATTGGATTAAAGTCCATCCTCATTCAGCCTGGACACGCCTTAACTAATAACATCTTCCAAGGTCCCGTTTACAAATGGCTTCCCGCCCACAGCACCAGGGTTGGCACTGGAACATGCCTTTTGTGGGGGACATGATTCAATCCCCAGCAATATCTATGTCTATAATCCATACACATCTCTATATCTGTATCATCTATCTACCTCTATCTCTATAGATACAGATATACAGTTTACAAGTATTGTATGAGACCACACATTCACATTTCTAACGTGTTTTCCACTCTGTGGAATACAATGCCCAATACATATACCTCAGTGATATTTTAAATAGCTTTTAGTATTCCATCATATGAATGTATCATAAGTTACTCAAATGTTGACCATTTATGTTGCTTCCAAACTTTCCTTTTAAGCAACATGTAATTAAGATCCTTGCCACTAAATCTTTTTGCACATACATATTGTTTATTATTATTTTCATATTGTTGAATTGCATTTAAAAAACTTAAGCGTATTTATCCTCCCGATGTAGTATATGCGAATCCTTCCCTAAGAATAAGAATATATTTATCTAAGTTTTTAATGTTTGACAATCAATAATAACAGAAAAAGAAAAGTGAAAAGTCTTCCTCTGACCGCTGTCTTGTCCAGTTATTCCCCACAGGTAATTTAATTTAAGAGCTTTTTAAATCTCTATTCAGAGTTTTGTTTTGCAAAACTGAAAGAATACAAATAAAGTGTCCGATCTTCTATCCCTTTTGATACAAAAGGTGGCAAATTATAGACATTGTTCTGAACCTTGCTTGTTTTTCCTAACTAAGATGTTATGGAGCATTTCCAGCATCAGTGTTTAGAGTACACCCTCATTCCTTTTCCAGCAGCGCAGGGCTCCATTCCATGGGCGTTTCATAATTTAGCCACTTGTTTGTTCCCAGAGTTTCCCATCACAGACAGTATTGTAGTGAATAATCTCATCCATATGTCATCTCACCTGTATGCATGTAGCTATGGGACAAATTCTCAGAAGTGGAACTGTTGAGCCAAAGAGTACATACATTTGAAATTCTAATAGATATGGCAAATTCCCCTCCTCAATGGATATGCTCACCTACAGTCCCACCAGCAGTGTCTGCAGTGCCTGCAGTTGTTGGTTTACAGAAAAGACATGCAGAAAGCACAGAGTTCCCACATACCCTACCCCCCAGTTTTTCCCTATTATTAATACTTTGCATTTGTGTGGAACCTTTGTTACAACTGATGAGACATTACCATTATAATAATTGTTATTACCTATAGTCCACAGTGTACCTTAGGGTTCACTCTTTATGATGTACAGTTCTGTTCTGGGAACAGGCAGTCAGAAATTAATCATTTTAGCCACTTCCAAGCAAGCAGTTCAGGGCTGCTACATACGTTCTTAATGTTGTGCTACCCTCCCTCACCACCATCTGTCACCGAACAGCAGAAACTCTGTACCCATTAAGCATGAACTTCCGCTCTCCACCCCCAACCCTGTCCCTGGTAACCTGTATTCTAGTTTCTGACATGAATTTGCATATTTCGATGATTTCACATGTGAGATCATGCACTATTTGTCCTTTTGTTTCCGGCTATTTCACTCAACATGATGTCTTCAGGGTTTAGCCATGTTGCCACATGCATCAGAATTTCAGTCCTTTTTGCATAAGCCTCTTATTTTGGTAATATGAATGAACCTATTTGTCTTCCCTGCAATAGTAGAACATCTTGCTTCATAGGCGTCAATAAGGACTAGAAAGCGCAGCTTTCTTTCTCTCATGAAACCATAAATTAAGGTCTGTTCTGCGCTCATCTGCACACCAGGTCTTGGCAGCCTTCTCCAGACCTTGGGGCTCTTTGAGTACTCACAGCCTTTGTTCAAATAAGCTGCCTCCTGATAGCTGGCCCGGATGCAAGGCCCACATCTGGAAGCTATCCCTAGTCTTGGCCCAGACATTCAACCTTAGGAGATGTATGTTTCAGGTACAACCACACCCTGCCTGTTGATCCTAACACAAGGGCCTAGCCAAGGAAGGGATCTTAGAGGCTGGTCACTTGGTTAGGAGACAGTGTATTGGGTTGTATTCTACTGGGCACTTATTTGGAAAATGCCAGGGCCACCCCCAAGCAGCACCATCCTGCCACCCTTGCCCGGTCTTTGTTGGTGGGCCATAAGCCATGCAGCCTGCTACCCACTGCATCTCACCCACTCCTCTCGCTGACACCCACCCTTGGCCTGTCCTATTGGGAGGGAAATAGTTGGCTAAGCCTGGCCCTGGCTATACCCGTTTGGGAGATTTTATACCTGAGATGTGTTATGCAAGCATGTAGGCAATTGTTTCCATATTGCAAAGTGGCCCATTTTTAAGGAAACGGTATGCCACAAAGGCAAAAATACAGAATGGACCAGTGGTGTCTGTTTGAGGAAGGAAATACTCTTCCCACAAGCCCTGGGAAACATCATGCACTCTTGAGTGGTTTGTTTACAGGAAGGCAGGTGACGTTTCTGGGAGGACCCATAGTTTGTCTGAGCAAATGCCCCATCAGGAGCTGTCAAGTGGTCGACCCCTGTTGACTGATGCTCTGAGCCGAGAAGGACAGGCCCCAGGTTCTCACCTATTGTCCTTTTTTTTTCCTTGAATACATTTAAAAGTTTCTAAATATAGAAATTTAAGAAAACAGATAAAACAAAAGGAAAAATATCACCCCTCAAATTCCAACATCAAAGATAACCACAGTTAACATTTTGGCATATACACATATATACTACTAAATCTTTTCTCATATGCACATATGAATCCCTACCTAAAATCATGAAATGGAACCATTCTATAAAATCATTCTAAAACCTGCTTTCCGCTTAACAGATCATAAGAATTTTTCTATGTCAAAAATATATAACTCTACCAGTGGTCTTAATAGGAGCAGCCCCTTGGGAGACTGCTGAAAATTAGTGGAGGCATTATGTCACCGTGATGGAAGCAGACTGGGGGAGGGTGTGCAGCTGGCATTTAGATGGCAAAGAATCAGGAAATTAGATGGACATTCATGTAGGCAAGAAAGCCTGTTTATAATTATTCGAGCCCAGAATTTAGCTCCATTTTATGTATAAACATAAAGTTTTATGGCATGGTTTTAATACACACAGGACTTTCCAATAATACAGGTTAGTTTTGTTGGCACTTTTTATCATGGACTGTCCACTCAACCATTTGGAAAATTTTGTTGGCAATGTCACCAGCATTATTCAACTCACCATGGCAACCACCTGTATCTATCAGCCACCCACACGTGGGAATGTCCCTTTTCAGCACCCCCCAACGTCATATAAAGAAAGTGTCTGTCTACAACATTTAGTAGAACATTGCCTTAGGTCTGTTCAATCCAAAGGTATTTAAAAGTAGATACAGTATCTGGCGTCTTCATTATATCGTCAAATGTAATTGCGCTTAAAAATTTGCAAATTGAAACTTTTGTCTCTTGACTTCACACACACTGTTGAAACTCTATTTATCACCTCTGGGGCTGGAAACTTCCAAGCTGCAGTTCCCAGATTCCTTCCCATTGGTCTTCCTTTGAGGTTCTGCCAATGGAGGGTTCTGGAGGATCGTGGAAGGGGAAATAAGGGAAAAACCATTTTCACTGGCTTCTGGGTTCCCTTGGTGATGTGGCATGCTCAGACACCGAGTGGCGCCATGTTCCCTTTCGCTTCTCCAGTTCTAAGGGGTGTCCAAGCCCTGAAGTTCCTAATCCTGGGCAGCCCTACCCCCCTCTATTTCCTCTTTCAACCCCTCCCATACCTTTGTAACTAACCCCCTCTGTTAAATGATTTCTACTCAAAATACCCAGAGAGGCTTGTTTTCCTGATTGGACCTGGATGGATAAGAAGCGCTTTATTTTACTTGTTTTCTATTATTGCAACTTTTTAAAAATTATGTACTTAGGTAGGTATGTTACCTTTGAATTTAATTCCAGAATAACTAAGGGAGATTATACAAAATATTTAGTACTATAAAAAGGAGGTATTGCGCCTGATGGAGTTGAAAACACTAATCTGTGTCATCATTTTTAGTGAGCTCCTTCAGCTTACTCCACATTCCCCTCTAGTTTGACATTCAGAATTACTTCTGATTTTTCGCGATTACAGTGTCACTTCCATGAACATCCTCCTACTTGGGGGTTTCCAGTGTGTTTTGAAACTCCGAAGATTGACTGTTCTCTAATGGAATGGAGCCTTATCTCCTTCCTGGATGCGAGTTTTCTTCAAGAAAGACTGACATGAATTACACTTGCAAAATAAGCCGCAGCAGCCAGGAGAGCAGGGACACAGGCGGCGGGGCGCTGGGGGTGGCCCTGTGCCCGCGTCCGGCCGACCCTCTGCAGCAAGTGTGCGCAGGGCGCGCGGGTCCGGCGCACGCGGTCGCTCCCAGGGCACCAGCCACGCGCCCAGCCCCGACGACCCTCCGGAGCCGGCGTGCCGCCTGGGTGCCGCCGAGGACGAGAGAAGCCACGGCCAGGCTGAGCGGCAGGACGCTGGTGGCCACCGCTGGGTACACCCGGGGCCCCTCCGTGCGCCGCACTGTGAGCCCATGGCTCGAGCTGGAAGACATGAGACACCCACTCAGGGCGTAGCCCGTGGCAAACTCGTGGGTATCACTCAGCCCTGGAAGGCTCGAGAACCCCTGCCGCACCCTACTGCCATTCCCCATATCCCCACTCTGGTTTTCTCCTCCACCAAGGCGCTCTAGGCCGAGGTGGCACCGAGCAGCACCCTGCGGTCGAAGCACGGCCCCACTGGCTGCGCAAGACCCGGGAGAGCGCACCCACGAGAGCAGCGCCTAAATGGTTGAAGTGTGCAGAAGCAGCCCAGGCCGGAGCGTTCCCCCCAGGGCCTCCTCTCTGTCCCTGCCTCTCGGCGGGGAGCTGCAGCTTTGCAGTGGAGCCTGCAGTTCCTAACCTTTTCGAAAGGGCCTCATGCAAGTTTCTACATAGAAACGTAAATGTTGTAGCTTTCCAGAGAAGCATAAGGAGACACGTATTTCAGTCAGTTCATTATCTTCCCACCGTATTTTATTGCTCTACCAGAACGAGGAATCTGGCTATAAGCCTCAGCTTACTCTTCCTGCCCACCCACCGACCCAACTACCTAGTAAATCCAGATGATTGCAACTCCCAAAAGCTGTCACCCTCTCTCTACCCTCCAGTCTCCACTCTAACACCAGCTCATCCCATGGCTTACTCTAACAGTGCCCACTGGTTTTCTTGCATCAGGTTTTCCTATTTCATTCTTCATATTCTAGCTAGAGTAAGTTTTCTAAAGGTCGAATCTGAAAATATGACTTCTTGTTAAAACAATAACAACAATGAACCTTTAGGGCTTCCCGTTCTTGTTAGGAGAAAGTCCTAATGCTTCTAACTATCCTTCAACCCTCATTTCTATCACGGTTCTTCTCTTGCCTCTTGGTCCTTGCCTGCTCCTCACTGGTCCATATACAAAAAAACCATGATTCAGGCACAGAGTGAACTGCTGAAAAGTCTCCTTTTCCTTCTGGCCTTTCCACATACTTCCTAACCCTGGACTCTTCCCCTTAATTTTCAAAGCACCATATAATGTTTTTGTATTTAAAACACATAAACATGTGAATGTTTCTTTCATCTGGAAAAAAAAAACCGCTCTGATCTATATACCTCTTCAGCATTTCTTGGTTCTCTTTAAAGCCAAATTCCTTGGAAGAGTTGTCAAGCCATGAGTGCTGTTCCCAATCACTCTCTTCCCTTTGTCTCTCAGACTCATCTACAGCAGGCTTTCACCCCACTAAACTGCTTGTGAGATCATTGGCCAATCAGCCTCACACACTTTTGCCTGCCATGTCACTGCTCACATATCACCTTCCCTGTTAGAAATCACAGCCCCGCCACACCTGCCCAACCCCTCTGCCATTCCCCATAGCCCCACTCTGTTTATTCCTCTCTATAGCACCACTCTCTATCTCATTTACTAACATATACTGGATAAGTTACTGGTTTGTTTATTGACTGTCTCCCTGCAATTGAATATAAGCTTCATGAGGGCAGACATTGTTTGTTCACTGTTATAGTATCAGTATTTGCATATAGTATTCACTCCCTCAATGCCACACCAGTATTTTCGTATGTATTTATTTAATAAATATTTTTTTAATCTTTCAGAACTTGGCTTTGATAGCACTTTCTCCTGTAAATATTTCCAGACCTATCTTGGTCAAAGTGCTTCTCCTACACTTTCCTTTGTCAATAAAATGACAACAGAATTGTAGCTGAGAACCAAACACCAAACAAATATCAACCCTCAGTATCCAATCAGATAGTAGATATATTATTAGAGGTCAAAAAATGAAGGAAAGTGGCTGTAACATGGGTGGGAATGCAGAATCCCAGCTACTCTTAAATCAGAGAATAAAAAGTTGAAAGGATTTTGATTAAAATCTGGATAAAAGCGAAATCTGAGAAATGTTCAGAGAATTCGTGGTGCATTTGGCTGAAAACTAAATTCCAGTTGGAAAGCATGGGTTTGGCTTCCTGCTGACAGGATTGACCCAGTATGTTCACCTGTGCTTGGGCAGAGTTATTTCGAAGGCAGGCAGTGCCAAAGCCCCATACCCCAGTCTCTGACCAATAAGCGATTGCAGTGTGGTTCTGAAACTGCATCCCACGTATCAGTTCACCCGAAGTGCTACGTCCGTCCTGCTTATGTAAATGACTTTACAATTCCCCAAATGTATAAAATAACTGGAGAGATCATAAAGGAAAACAGACTTGTGGTATTAATACTTTGTATTAAGTTGACTAATACATTTTGCTATCAGAATAAATTGTATAATAAATAAGGCATAGAAACAATATAACATTTGAGATTCTAGTATATCAATCTTGTGATTTCAACTTGAGATATTTAATTGATATTAGGCTTACAATTTTAATTTGAAAGCTATAAATAAGTTGATTAAATTGGTAAACAGTATTTGAATATTTAAGGAAAACCTATCTACTGTGTTTACAACTTTGACTTGTAAAATTTGCAAGAATTTATTACGAGCTTAGAAGATTTTGCTTTATAAATCTGTCTGGTCAGACATTTGAAATTTTTGAGTGAATTAAATTAAACATGTTTGAAATGTTTAAGGATAAGTAACTATGTTTTTAAGATGAATGTACAAACAGAAACAAACCTTATAAAAGAAATAGTGAATGCACTTGTATTCAGATAAAGAATACACATTAGCCACGTCAAATATGTTTTAAAAAATGAGAGAAGCTTAAATATATGAATTAGGAACAAGAAGATTTAGAAACAAATCAAACCCAGTACAACTTCAAGAAATGAAAATGATAAAAATTGAGTTAAAAAAAATCAATGGAGCTAAGGTTGAGAAATATGTTGAATAGAATGAGAATGTTTAACTATGTCTAATCAGAGTCCATAATAGGATATAATGACAATGAAGAATAGGCAATATTATAAAAGATAACTGCTCAAAAATTTCCAGAACTCTTGAACTATATGATTCCTAAATCTGTCATAGCATAACTATAGAATAGCAAGGAAAAAGCAGAAGATCATAAAAGAAGTCAGAGACAAAAGAATGGTCATTTACAAGGAAATGGACATTAGCTTAGTGTTATAGTTTGCTACCTGCCGGAATGCAATATACCAGAAACGGAATGGCTTTTAAAAGGGGGAATTTAATGAGTTGCTAGTTTACAGTTCTAAGTCTGAGAAAATGCCCCAATTAAAACAAGTCTATAGAAATGTCCAATCAAAGGCATCCAGGGAAAGATACCTTGGTTAAAGAAGGCTGATGAAGTTCAGGGTTTCTCTCTCAAGTGAGAAGGCACATGGCGAACACAGTCAGGGCTTCTCTCTCGGCTGGAAGGGCACATGGCGAATACAGCGTCATCTGCTAGCTTCCTCTCCTGGCTTCCGGTTTCATGAAGCTCCCCGGAAGGTGTTTTCCTTCTTCATCTCCAAAGGTCGCTGGCTGGTGGACTCTCTGCTTTGTGGTGCTGCTCTCTCTGAATCTCTTTCTCCAAAATGTTTCCTCTTTTATAGGACTTCAGAAACTAATCAAGACCCACCCAAATGGGTGGAGACATGTCATCCCCTAATCCAGTTTAACAACCATTCTTGACTAAATCACATCAACCAGGGAGATGATCTCATTACAGTTTCAAATATACAGTATTGAATAGGAATTATTCTACCTTTATGAAATGGGATTTATATCAAAACATGGCTTTTCTTAGGGGGTATACTTCCTTTCAAACCAGCACACTTGGCTACTCTTGATAGTAGTAATGGAATCCAGAATACAGTGAGATAATTTCTCACTATGTGAAGAAATATATAAATTATATAATTTATATTTGGTGTATAAATATAGAAATGTAGAAAGCTACACCAAAAAATATGAGCACCAAATAAAGATATTTAATGATTATTGTTAAAAAACTAGCAACTTTGATTAAAGGAAATTCTAGGGGTTGTATTCCAGGTCAAAGGAAAAATGAGAATAGATGGGGAAAAGATACTAGTAAATATGCAGGCACATTTAAACAAACATTAAGTATTTAAAAATACTAATAATGGTCATAACAACGATATGTAATATGTAGGGAAAAGTGTAGGATCAAATTTAGGAAATAATAGTATAATGCTGGAAGGAACATGACTGGAATTAAAACTTTCTAAGGTCCTTGTATTACTCAATAGGAGTATGAAGATATTAGTTTACCTTAAATTGTGTCAAACATCTATGTTGACAGCAGAATAACAAACAAAGAGACAGAATTTAGATAATTTCCAAATAAGATGTGTGTATTGTGGGGATGGGGGTGAGGGCATGAAATGAGAAAAAGAAAGAGATTTTAAAGGAATAAAGATCTAAAACAACAAAATAGCAACAAATAGGAGGCACATAATGAGATAGTGTGTAAAAATCCAAATATATCACTAATCACTGTAAATGTAAATGGACTAAACTCTCTAATGAGAAGACAAAGATTGCCAACCTGGGTAAAAAAAGAAGCCCAGGGATGTGTTATTTTAAATAGAAGTTTCTTAAATATAAAGATACAGGAAGATTAAAAGTCAAAGGGTGAAAAAAATTATATGCTAAGGAAATACTCATCAGAAGAGAAATCAAGAAGTTATATTAATTTGATATCAAACTAGGAAGACTTTAAGGCAAAATGCATTGCTAATGACAAAGCTCATGACATAATGAATGCTAAAAGGTTCAAATTTCCAGAAATATATAATCATTCTAAATTTGTATGCGACTAATATTGAGATCTCAAAATACATAAAACAAAAAATGACTACGCTATAGGAGAAACTGCCAAATTCATGGGAAATTTTAACATGCCTGTTTTAGTAAATATTTCAAAAGATTGATTTCATATAGACCATAATCTCTGACCACAACTCAATTAAATTAGAAATAAGAAGGTAACCAGAAAACCTCATACATTTGAGACCTTACAAAAAAAAACTTATTTTATTCATGTATTAAAAATTAAATCACAATAGACATTAGAAAGCATTCAGAACTAAGCAATGACTAAAAATCATCCATCAAAACTTGTTAGATGTAGTTAAAGTGGTACTTATAGAACAATTTATAGACATACATGCTTATATTTAAAAAGAAGAAAACTTAAAAATTAATAAACCAATACACTTCCCAAAACAAACAAACAAACAAGCAAAAATTCAACAAATGGTGCTGCAATAATGGGATATTTACATGGAAAAAGAATGAAATGTGACCCCCACCACACAGCATACAAAAAAAAATTAAAACAAGGAGCCAATTTAAGAATTGGAAAAAATAATAGGATAATCCCAAAGAAAGGAGAACAATAATAAAGGTAAAAGCATAAATTAATGAAATAGAAAATGTATGTTAGAAAGAATCAACAAAGCCAAAAGTTGGTGCTTTTTAAAATCAAATAAATAAACGTCTAGTAATACTAGCCAAGAAGAAAAAGAGAGCAAACATAAATAAGCAATAATAGGAATTTAAAAGGGGATTATAATTACAGGTGTTGCAAAAATTAAACAGATAATAAGAGGATCTTATAAACAACCAATACTGGTCGTGTTGTCATTCAATGACCTTAGACAAGTCCATCCCCTCATTAATAAAATGCAGATTCTGATTGACAAGGTCTGAAGTGGGACCTGAGAATCTGCATTTTTAATATTCACCTCCTGCCCACCCCCCAAGTGATGGCGATGCTGCAGGTCCTTGTGTGAGTAGGAAGGCCTTAAGTACCATCTCCCTATGAATCTGTATTACCATCTTCTTAGGCAGAGGCTATCCTGCATTTCGTGCTGCCTTTTTCCACCACTTACACCGCAACTCCCAAATTCCTTTCCATGCCACCCAGAGATAGGACAGCTAAGATTCATCACATTCCAAACTTTAAATAACGTTTAAAGAAGCAGAACAAATAAAATAAAACAAACCCAGCACCCTCTCACTTTGCTACAAGCTGCAGGTAGGTGGACATCAGTCCTAAAAAAGGACACCTGCAATTAAGCCCCCTTTTACTTTTTGTTCTTGTTTTGCTCTGTTTTAGATGAGCTAATTGACTCTACACTATCAACATTGACAAATTGAAAACTATTGTACAGACACAATCCATGCCAATAATTTACTTACAATGGTATGCAATTGTATAATGCGTTTGTTAATAATAAACACTCTGACAGTTTTCTCTTTTAGCTATATAAATGGAATTTCTATTTATCTTCACTTTCAGACATATATCTTAGTGATCCTAACATCATTAGCAGTTGAAAAAAAAGTTAGTTTGGTGTGCAATGTGGGAGAGAAAGTCTCCTACACAATGCCTTCTAAAGATTGAATTTTAACTTTAAATTCCTTTTCTGGAAGTCAAGGAGAAATTAAATCTTTCTGCTTGAGTGCACAAAATGAAAATTTTCTTTTACTTACAAACTTAGGGGTTGTCATCTTTAATAATTAAACTCAAGGCCAGAGGGGAAAATGTATTTATGCACATTTAGATGTAGGACTTGGCAAATATGAATCACTCCCAGATACCTGGAAGCAAGCAGAAAACTGAAGCAGGTCACTCTGGCTATTCCAGAAAGATGTGTAGGGAGAATTTTTTAATCCAAGCTTGGCATCTTAATCCAGCTTGGCATATTCACTGGTGGGATTGCCTCCCCAGCAGTCCCTCTTCTCGTTGCTGCTGACACTCTCTACTGCGTCCTCACTCCAGCCCTGGGCAGGGCCCAGCCAGCAAGAGGAGGTTCTCGATGGCCAGGGACACCACTCCAAGGTTACAGGTGAGAGGCCTGCAGGAGGCTCCTGGAACCCATGCCATCGTCATCGGTTCTGATCATCTATACCTCAACTCAGAACTCAGCCTAGACCCAGATACGCCATGTACAAATTCCTACACATAAGCATTCCAGGTAAGCAAGCTATAAATGATTGTAACACACCAAATCCTAGATAATCCAAGCAAAAGACCAAGGTCCGGGCTCCAGAGCCCCCAGCTGATGACGTTTTCTAGAACCTTCCTTCATGGCCATGGAATCCCAGCAGAAGCATTTGTGATAAAAGGGTGATTATGAACAGGTAAGTGGGAAACCTTTTCCCGTGGAAATAGGTAAATAGACAAATCATTTTTCAAGAGTTGGGTTTCAGAAGCCTAGCAAAAGTTTCAGACCTCTCCGTAAGCTTTCCCAGGGAGATCTAACCTAATATCAAATATTGGGGACTTTTTTCATATCTGGTTTGAAAAAGATGGCCTAGAAAAATGGTCATGTGGAAGTATTCCCTTATTAAATTCTGACTATGCAGGAGGTGGGATTGCTCACCCTTTTACAGCTGAGAACTCTGAGACCCAGACAAGTTAAGTCACAAAACCAAGGTCCCGGCACCTCCATCAAACCCAGGTCTTCCAACCTCCAAAGTTCAAGCTCTTTCTGCTCCATGAGAAAGGAGAGGCTATTGCTCACAAACAAGAACACTGCCCTTCTTGCAATGATGTAACCCAGCAACTCAGAGATGGATTTGTCCCTTACAAGTGCTTGTATGATCTGAACAGAAATCACAAAATCATATTTCGAGTGAACTTTCCAACTCAATCACATGTAGGGAATAAGGGCTGACCATCCCCAGAGATGTGAATTTTATGTATTAACAATTTAGACACTGGAACTTTTTAGATGTGATGATTTGTTATGCTTTCCAAGCTCCATGATTGTGGGGAAACCGTCTCTTTTGTTCACAGTTAAATACCACGGCCAGACAAGTCCTGGCACATATCTGTGCTCAACAAATCTCTGTGACTGAATGTTCGAGAATCACATGTTGAAATAATTCATTAAGGAATAAATAACCAAGAATCCAGGGAAGGGTCAGAAAAATCAGCCATGAAGTCAAACAAGGGGTCTGGGTCATGGCATAAACCTAGTTCTGAGGCTGCCAATTCTGGAAGGGAAGGGATGGCCACTTAATATGGTGAGTCCTCAAGTTGTTCACTCAGTGCATTGAATCAGAAGACAAAATCAGGAAGACGAATGTCAGAGCCAGTTGTTTAGTACTTTTCCCCCTTTTAAAGCGCCTGCCCTGAATCATCATACGTCATATTGGTCAGTCCCTCACTTTCCCATCCTGTTTATTTATTCACAAAATACTTATTTAGCAACTACTAGGTGTTACACTTTGTGGTTACCAAGGGTGAATTAAACAAAATCACTGGGCTCACAGAGCACATAATATACAGACAAGTAAACTGAGTAATGGGAGAGACTTCCCACAAAAATGGTAGCATAAGCGCAGGTAAAATCTTCCCTTTCTAAGGCTAAATATGCATTTCAATATTCTTATACATAGAAAAGATAGAATGTATACTTTTAATATTAAAATAAACAATTTTAATAAAAAGCACACAGCTCAACATCTCCTTGGACTGAAAACAGAATGGAACCCCACTGCGGAGGGCACTGGCATCTGTGAACTGGATCTCCGGGGAGAAGTGGGGACTGTGCAGCCTCCAGAGCCCATGGTTGAGCTTGAAACCCCAGCCAGGGACCCTTCTCTGCCTGAGGATGGATCTGGGCATGTTCCAGCCCTGGCTGCAGGTTTGCAAGAAGGACCACCCTGGGCCGTGGGGAGGAGCCAGGCCCCAGCCCAGCTGCCTGGATGGAACCATGGTAGGCCAGGAGAAGGCTGCCCTGGAGATATGGTGTGTGAATCTCAGGCCAACCTGTGCTCTTTAGGGGCTGCAGTCAGAAACTTCCAGATAAGGAGAAGGAAAAAGGGGAGGGGGAAGAAGTACCCATGTAAGAAGTGTGCTCAAATAAAAATTAGAAATTACATGAGAAAATCGAAGAGAATACATTTTTTTTAAAGCCAACATAGCTAATAGCTGGGATACAATATCTTCTGCAAAAATAAAAATGAGAGAGCTACATGAAACTCTTTCTCAAAGAGAAAGGAGAAGCTATTGCTCACAAACAAGAACAGAACAGGAGGGTATGTAAGCAAACAGCAAGCGAAGAGTGCAATGGAAGCCTGTATTTATCACTATCCTTCCTGACACCCCTGATAAAGTGATAGTAAAGAATGAAAACGAATAAGCCCCCAGGACAAGAAAATATAGGAGAAACAACATCAATGAAGAAGAAAGTTCCATGAATTTTTGTAGGACATTTAATTTTGTAGAAAATTAAATGGAGAGTCGTTATTCGACTTGGAACTGAGAAAGCCACAACCCAAACTGCACGTGGAGAGTATCTTCAAGAAGGTGTGGAAGAATCCCAAGAGGTCAGGAGGTGGCGGCATCAGGAGTGGGAGAGAGAAGGCTGAGGCATCCACTGAGAGCAGGGGCATGGACAGAGAGTCCCAGAACTGTTAGCCATCCTCCACTAGCCCAGACAGGATGCCAGCCACCAGCCACCTGCTCCCAGGCGGGAGTCTGGACGTCTGTTTTCTGAAGGAACTGAATGGGAGGGGCTTAGCTTCAGGCCACTGACAAGGTGGAAATGGGGGTGAGGCTGAAAGGAGGGAGACAATATTCAAGCTGCTTATAGAATGGTCTCCTTGCTGAGGGCAGGTCGCAAGTAGCCAATCACCTTCCCACTTCCCACTCCCTTCAGGGGATGGGAGGATTTATTTTCCTGGAGACAATGAATAGCTCCAGAGAAGACAACTCCATAAGCTGACAGTGGGCAGTTCATCAAGGAGTCATCAAGAACCTCCACCTTTGCACACAAATCTTCTGGTCAGTCTTTTAGTCCTTAAATACTGGACAACTGAAGATCCCTGAACACCTGGGGAGAGCCTCCAACATTAAGGAGTCCCAAGAAAACAGGTAAAACTTGGAATCCAGAGGAAATGGAACTAATGCAGAAACAGTGAAAACTAACAAAATAACATCCTTAGAAAAGGGAAATATTACACCTTTAAAACAAGAGTTAAATGCTATAAAAAGATAACCATTAGAGATTAAGAATAAACCCTTGGACATTTAAAACAAATACAATAGCCAAAACAAAATATCCAACACAGGTGTTGGTAGATAAAGTTGAAGAAATGAGCACAAACGATAAAAAGGTGGACAATATGAGAGAAGAGATAAACATGGAAGTTTGTTTCTAGAAATTCAATATCTCACTAATAGGAGGTTCTAACTGACAGAACAGAGAAAATGGACAGAAAAAAATCATTGAATGTTCTTGAGAGCTGGGACACTGAACCAGCTGATTGAGTAGCCAGCACAAGAAAAGGAAAAGATCCATATGAAGGCCCTTTGCTGCAAACAACAAAGGTAAAGCTTGCTAAAAGCTTTCTAAGGAGAATAACTTTTTTGGCATCTGGCTTCTCAGCAGTGGATATAGAAGACAGGAGAGCAGTACCTTCAAATCCTGAGAAAAACAAATCCAATCTAGAATCCCGCCCTCTGCTAAACTCACTCAAATATGAGGTCAAATAGATTTTCAGCCATGCTTGGACTGAGAACCTCTTCCTTCCTTTCATTCTCTTATCGGGAAGTGAATGGGGTTTATGCTTTGGAAAGATGTAGGAGTAAACCAAGAAGGAAGAAGAAATGAAATCCTGGAAAGAGTGGATGCAAGCTGGGAGGAAGCCGAAGAGAAGTTTCAGACAGAGAGGAGCAGGCCAGCCTGGAGCAGGAGGTCGGAGGGCTCAGGGAGAGCAGACTCTGGGAAAAAGGGGGACTTCCTAGAATATTAAGGTGGCAGATCAGTAGGGCAAGATAAAAGGTAGATGGATGGCAGAACCAACAGGAGTGTTCAAAACAAAATAAGTAATGTTCATAGTCACAACAACATGACTTAATTTAGAATGGTGAGCCAACATAACAGACACTATCAATTTATCAAAAGTGATAAATCAAGAGCTAGCAATATGTGCATATTATATAGAAATGTGAAAATTATTGCCAGAAGCAACAGCTAAAAGAGTTCGAAGTGGTTGCCTCCAGGTATTTGAACTAGAGTGTGGGGGAGGGGAGCGACGAGTTGTAAAGGATTGCTGTGATTTATGACCAGCCTCTGTGCACTTTTTGACTTTTAGCTCTATGTATAAATTACTTTGGTAAAACATTTAAAGCTGAAGAAAGGACAGCCACGGTGTGGTAAGTTGCTGTGGGAGCGGAGAGGAAGCAGTTCTGGCTCCCGCGTGGTGGGTGTATTGGGGGGGAATCTTCTTGGAAGAGGCATAAACGGGCACCCCATTACGGAGCCTTCCAGCTGTTTCATCCACTCACTCACTATCTAGCATGTGCCAGAGATTGCTCTGGGTTCTAGGTCTACATCAGTGAATCCAAACCTGGATAGCCTGAGACACTTCCCAGGCTGCCGGTGAACAGCTCTTGTTCTTGTGTTCTCTTATCCTCCCACATAACACCTTGAAGAATGCTGTACTGACATGGCCCATTAATCCTAGTTAAAGGAGTTAATGAATGAATGAGTGATGTAACTCATAAAATCCAAGTGAAGAGGCAAGTAGCCATGAACATAAAGAGGATTTTCTCTATTAGAAGTATTAAGAAATTTCTCCTCTAATCAAATGGTAACAATTTTAGAGAAAATTTAGGAATCTAGCATCCCAAACAGAAAGTTCTTGGATCTCTTCTTAGCTCGTAGCTGTATGGTTTTGGTTGTCACTTCATTTCTCAATAATATAGAAGTCTCATCCATAAAATGAGAAGAATGATAATACCTCATATATCATTGTTATAGAAACCAACTGGGACATGTGTTGTCAACTGCCAGGCCTTACTAATATGTTACTTTATTCCTGGGATTATAGGTAGGCTTTGCCTATTACTTTCAGAGTGATGGGCACGTAGAAACTTTTAGCCCATCCACTCATTTTTTAGAAGAGGAAGCCAAGGCCCTGAGTGGGGCAGTGAGTTAGTTACCCCAGATCACACATTCCCAGCCAGCCACGATGAGGAAGCTGCGGGGATCCAAACCTCAGTGCTCGTTCCTGCAAGACAGCTCAACCCGCTTTGTTCCCTTTGGGTGAAAAGATTTCAATTCAGACTCCTTGGAGATTCTGTAATTTAAAAGTAAAATAAGAACGAGTCAAGCATCAAAAAATTCAAGATTTTGCAAATTCAGAAAGTCCTAAGGCCCCAATTCGGCTGGTTGAGTATGCTAAAAAATAAGAAAAATGATTAAAATAATTAGTAAGAAAATTAATTAAAATAACTTTCTTGCCGTAAATCTTACAAGCCAAGTTTTCTTTTCACTCCAAGAGACATGACACCAGAATCATTTCCTGTCTTATTTCAAGTGACATGTTGATCCCTTATTTCTCAAGTGGCAAAGCTGACACCAAAAATGTGGCTGCTTCATGAATTAATATAGTACAATAAGCCTGCTGCTCAGATTTCTGGAGTCTGTGTGTGGGGTGGGGTGAGTACTATGTCAAGTCCTCGAAGGATCCAGAGAGAAGGGAAGTTATAGAAAATAAATTACATCTAATAAAGGCTTTGGGAATCCAAGAGTGAAGTTATATTTTAGATGGTATATTGGATTCCCAGCTGCTAAAACAAACACCATACAGTGGGTTGGCTTAACAACCGGAATTTATTGGCTCATGGTTTTAGAGGATTAGAAGGCTTACTTCCTCCTGAGGTCAGTATCTTTTGGCTGCAAGACAATCTTTGGGGTCCCTTGCCTTTTATGTCACATGGCAATGCATATGGCAGCAACATCTCCTTTTCTTCCAGGTTCCGCTGACTTCCAGCTTCTGTCCATGCCCCATGGCTTCTCTTTCTGTGTCCTATTTCCTTTGTTCATAAGGACTGCAGCCATACTGGATTAAGACACACCTTCATTGAGCGTGGGCACATCTTAACCAGTAACATCTTCAAAGGTCTTATTTGCAAGTGGGTTCACATCCACAGGAACAGGGGTCGGGATCTGAACATGCCTTTGTGGAGGACTGATTCAATCCCCAACAGATGGTAATAATAGACAATATTCATTAGTGCTTCTTTCAGGTGAGGCATTTTGTGCTCAAAACTTAATGCGTATTATCCCATTTAACCCTTCCAACAACCCAGGTTCAGAGGGATTATGTAACTTTCCAAATCAGAGAGGAAATAAGAAGCAAGGGTGAGATTTAAACCAAGGTCATATGGCCTTTTAAGGCCTGTGTATTTAGTCTTTATGCCATACAGCACAGAAGATAGCTTGTTGCAGATATGCATGCTTAGACTTTTATAACATAGTTGGAAGGAAACCCAGGGTGTGAGGATCTTGGAATTTCACAATAGGCTAAGTGCTGAAAAATTATAGGATAGACATAGCTTTATTTTAAAAGGTCTTGATTATATTTGGCCTCTAAATTGAAATTAGATGGCATAATATCTCTTTAAGAGAAAATCCCCCTTTAACAAGGAAAATGTTTATTAGTCCAAAGCTTGGGGTAAGGTTGAGAAAGACCTCAGAAATTCACTGGAATAAGAACCATGCTCCAAGAACTCCTTTCTCCATGGCAGGTCTGGATGGAAGCATCTGTTATAGGGACAAAGCACTGAATAATGTATAAAACATCCAAAGATTAAGAGTCCCATTAGAGGTTAGTAATGTTGGCTCCAAACTCCTCTTGCTCCCTCCAAAACTACACTACAGAAACACACAATCTAAGTGTGCCAGCTCAACTTTGGAGACTTCAAGGTAGGTTTACCAGCACTCCACCCCAATATCTAAATGTATGTATGTATGTATGCATGTATGGATGGATGAATGGATAGATGGATGGATGGATGAATGGGAGGAGAGACAGACATAGATAGATCCTCCAAAGCCATCTATTTGGAGAGGCCCAGTTGGGCTCCACTGAGAGTGAGCATAAGCCCAGGTAAGTTTTCCTGTGGTCTTTAGAATCTAAGCCATTCATCAGAAGCTTATCCTTGGTAACTTCTTAATTAACTGAGATCCTTTATTCAGATCACTTCACAATTTATCGAGGGCTTACTACAAACTGCCAGGCAACATGAACAATTCAGAGGTGGTTTTGCTCTGTGTTCCTTATATAGTGGATTAGATGTACAGCTCCATTCCATGGCTTCTCTTTCCTACAAGTCTTTCGGGACCTGACTAAACTGGTAAGATTTGCACCTGTTCAATTGTAGGCAAGAGCTGAGATGGAGGTGTACTTGTCTCAAACTGGCACCTACAGAACCCTGAGGGTCTAAGGATGTGAAGGACACCCAAAAGTTCTCTACCCTATTTATTTATTTTTAATTTCATTTTGATCCTAACTTAAAAAAAAACTTAAAGTGAATTCAGAGTCATCTGGTTGACCACTTTAAAACTAAATCCCGTCTAGGACTTCAGGGTCTGCATTTGCATTTATGGCCATCTTGGCACCAAGGAGTATGTGTCCAAGACTATAAGAGAAGGACAGTGGGATCTGGGAAGGGGTGTTCTCTGCGTAAAAAGAAGCCCAATGACATCATCATGTGCCCACACTGTAAAGAGAATTCACAGTAGTTGAACAGAGAAAAGGGAAGGACATACTGAGTCAATTATATGGCTCCCCAAAATATGGGCATGCCAAATTAAACAAGACAACAAAACAAAACCAGCTGCCACAGCAATCAGAATTATATTTACATGGAAAGAAGTAATTTAGTTTCGGCAAACAACACCAATAGTCTTGTTAAAAGAAATGTTAATGCTGTTGGTTTTGTTTATTTTGGTTTTCCTTCTTTTCTCTTTACTCATTATTTAATTAATGATAGAAAGCATATAGATTTGATATGTCCAGTTCAATGTGCTTTCACATTTGTGTACTCCAGAATGAACACCACACAAAACAAGATAAAAAACATTTTCATCAGTCTAGAAATTTCCCTCGGGCTCTTTTCCAATCATATCCTTCTGGTTAAGTGATTTTTGTTTTGTTTTGTTTTTGTACGCTGTATGGTGGGGTCACATTTCATTATTTTTCCATGTGAGTATCCTGTTATTGCAGTACCGTTTGTTGAAATCTTTTGGTCTGTTTTTTTTTTTTTTTTTCTTTTGTCTTTTTGGGGAAGTGCATGGACTGGGAATCAAACCTGGGTCTCCAACATGGCAGGTGAAAATTCTACCTCTGAACTACCCTTGTACCCCCTGGTTAAGTGATTTTGTTTGTTTTTGATATGCAAAGTTTTACAATGTCAGCATGTAAGGGCTATGGAGTATAAAGGGTTAAATACAGAGTTTTGTATTTGTAAGTAACATTACTATAAAAATAATTTAAGTCAGCAGTGGGAGTCCACAAGATGTTTTCCCTTTAAAAGCATACCCAACCAGGCGGGCAATGGTAGCTGAGTTGCAGAGTTCTTGCCTGCCATGCCAGAGCCCCAGGTTCAATTCCCAGTGCCTGCCCATGTCAAAAATATATATATAATAATAAAATTAAATAAATAAATAAAAGTGTACCCAACCTTAAAAACACTCAGATAGCAGGAAAGAGGGCATTTAGCCACGTATCCTCTCCGTACCCCCAACCCCTGCCATGGCATAGAGGAAGGGGAGGGAAAAACTGCCCTGTCCAGTATGAAGAAACCAGAGTTTTCTGGAGGTATAAACTTCTAGATTTTCTCTTGCAACTTGTATAATAACAAAAACACAAAACAAAATTAGGCAACCCTCTCATTTTTAGTTGACGTCTACAATTTTTTATTATAAACTAATCACAAAAGATATACTTCCCAGTGTATTGCAAATATGGGCATTTGAAAACCAAACTGTTACAGAACTCTTTTAAATATAAATAATGAAGTCTGCATACCATAGACTTGAAAAACCACTATCAATCATTTTAAAAAGATGTGACCCAATTCTTCTTTAATTCTTGGAACTTCTGTGTCCTTCCTTTTTCTTCTTGACTCCAAATTTCCATTTTAGTTCTCCCACAGAATTCTTTTCCAGTGTAATATTTGTGTGCTATAAAGTATTAATTGATCACCTTATATACTTCTCTTTCCAGAAATATGCAAAATAAATGGGAATTTAAAATTATTTACATTTCTAGTGATCATAAGGTAACAAGCCATTAGTTTTTAGCCGAACTGAGTTATCACTACAATTATTATTAGTTTGTAACTGGCCAAAACAACATAAACATATTTCAAATGTTGAGATATAATTATCACATAAAAGTAAACGTTATTGGAAATACCTCTCAAAGAAATGGATTCAATAATAGATGAATATTATTACTAGAATAAGATAGTTTCAGATTCAATTTTATTCAGAGTTTTCATTTTTACATTCAGAATCTCTGACTTCTTTTGTTTCCAGAAATTAATGGCAGGAGTTTTGTCACAGCAATGTCACTCAATTCTTTGAACTCCTTCCAAGGGACATTCCAAAAATCTCATCATAATCCATCATCAGAAGTCATTTTTAGTAATATATCAGCTTGTGTACTCAAATACTCAATCAGGTCCTCCTTCAATTTTTTTGAAAGCTAAAAAAAAAAAAAAATTGTTCCTCTGTCATTAGAGTCATTCAGTTTCTCACTTTGGGAAAATATAACAAAAAAGGCCCTACCAAGACTTAGCAAATAATGATTAACTATGCCTTTTATAATTAGGCAGCATTTTAATTTCCCCAATATTACCAGAAAGGCGTGGAAAAATCCAACTGCTGCCAGGTTCAGTATGCTTCCGCCAATAAGATATTTTTGCTAAAATGTTTGTACCTTATTAAGGACCTTATATCTATTTTATTCGAGGCATTGGAGCTACCGATTTAGCTTCTTTAATTTACGGAAAATGTCTGTCATTTAATGAATTGGTAATGTCAGTCCTCGTTGTCCAACCAACCAGACCAAATTAGGCTTCTGTTAGGGAGAATGTGCCTTTCTCAATTCACACAAATGTGTTCACACGTGCCTCTGAGATGTCACATCACTTCTGAGCGCTACCCCAGCCCAACCTCCTCTCTGATGTTCTCTCTGCTGCCTCTGGGAGCCAAGTACTCTTTGTTGATAGTCAGGAGATGAAGCTGAAGAGAGCTTTAAATGAAAAGGGCCATCAGTTGTGGCCCCCTCTATAGTGTTAATAGTCAGAACATCTGATTTGCACAAAAATAAAGATAAAACACATTTCTGTTATGCCTCCCCATAACTGAAGCCTGTATAGACAGAGAAGACCCTGACACTGAGCAAGTTTGTGATGCTTGAATTAAACAGTGCTTGGCCCCTAGTTTTCATAGCCTGGGCACCCTTGGAGAAGGGCACTTGCCTCTTGTAGGAAGGGAGAGGAGCAATTATGAAAAGGAGGGTGGCAAAGGAGACCTGACCCACTTTTAGGCAGCTCAGTCTCAGGCAAGGTGCCAAGGATGTTGGGGTCTGCAACTTTATTTTCATTAATCAACTCTGCTCCCTCTCTCTGGAGGTCTCCAGGCCCCCGCAGTAGCCCCATCTCCCCTGGAAAGGGGCTTCTCTTGGAGCGTTGTGAGCTCGATCAGCTGGAGGTGCTGAAGCAATTCCTTGTCCTGCTGTGGATCCCATTTAGTCTTCAGGGTTGGGGTATCCAGCAGACCTCAGAAGATTAGTGGTTCCTGAAAGAGTTGCCAACCCCACCCAGAAGGTGGGCAAAGTGTCCCCTCTCTCCATCCACCAGAGACTAAGATGCTTCCAGACCCTTCCCTCCATCTCCAGCCTAGCCTTGCACCCACTCAGTCATATGCGTGGTCTGGAATAATAGATCATCAGTGCCTAGGAAAATGAGATTTAGAACTAATCGAAGGATGTGAGCTAGGGCCAAATGATTTAAAGCACAGTTCTCGTTCTAATAGACAATGAGTCTACAGAAATAGCCCTGCAAAGTTTATTCAACCTAAAGATTTCTAACTATTGGTCAAGGTTTTGACCCAAACTGTGGAGAAAGGCTCAATGTACAAGTCAGTGGTTTTGTAACCAGGCATGAAAACACAGTCCACCAAGAGGAGAAAATCCCAATAAAGTAGCACCTGATGCTTTGCTTAACCCACCTCCTGCAGTCTTTAAAAACCAAAACAAGGAAGCAAACCAATGCAAGTGATTTGCCTCTCCCAGAGCAAAGGTTCCAGCATTTTTCCAAGAAGGACTTTCCCCAAGATTATTTTAGAGGGAGTAGAAAAGGCAAGTGATCGCTACAAGAACCCTTGAGCCTGGCAGGGAGGGGATTGGGTTGTCTTGGGGACTGGCTTGGAGGCTGGGGTTGTGAGACTCTGTAGGACAGAAAAGAAAAGAATGTGCTTCTCAAGTTTAGATGTCTCTGTGCTTCTGAACTAGGTAGAAATTAGAGCTCAAGTCCCTTCACCATGGGAACATCTGGAATATAAGTACTTTCTGTGCATATTCAGAGGACTATTTATAGTTTTCTACGAATGTTAGGAAAGGCACTTATGTAAGTACTACTGTATTATTAGGTATTTGAAAAATACCAGGCTTGCAGTGACTGTTTGCAAAGATCTAAAAGCAATTCAGACTTTCATGATCTGTCTCCTCCAATCTGCGTGTCCTGGTTTATTTTCCGACCACCAGACTCGAGGTGGAGTCTCTGATGACAGGACAAAGTGATGTCAGCATCTGTGCCCCACCCTGCAGCCATGTGGGTGCTGGCACTGCAACCCACACCCAGCCTAATGGAAATCGGAGCCCAGCTCATTTCTGGGATTATTTAGAAAATTTGCCAACATAAAACTGTGGCTATTCAGACTAAGAAGAAAAGTCTACAGACTCCCATGTAGCCTGGCCCCAGGTTTGAACAGCTCCTGAAAGGGGGTGGGATAGGACAGGGTTTTTAGGATCTTACTAGGCAGAATGAATATTTTGACAAATTTATAAATCAAAGCTTGATTTCACATGCTTTTGTCATCATCTATTAAAAGCTTTTGCTAACTCCTACACATCTCCACTATAATCAAGCCCAATTTCTATAACAACTCAGCTCTCACCAACTGAAACTCTACTGTTGCTTAAGGAAGTACTCCCCAGGCCTATTATATAGGAATGTAAATCCTGATCTCATGGGGAATGTGAGTATACAATACTGAGTAGTTCTCTTTTCTTACCCTTTACTCCTTGAATTTCAGAATGAGAAACTGCTAGGAAAGAAGAAATTTAATTCAAAAGTAAAACAGTAGAGCTGAGAGAAGAGAAAGGTTTTCTAAGTCCTGCTGACTTAATAATGAAATCAGACTATGAAGGTGTAGAAGAAGCTTACACAGCTATTAGGAGATTGGTTATTAGCGTGGCAATTAAACCACTGGCTATCAATGCAGAAGAGGGGTGCAATGCTGGAGAAGGACACGAGGCACTAGAGAATTGCAGGTTGTAGTTTCGAGGTCGGTAATAATGCAGCCTACCCAGGCCTGTGATTTAATTTTATCTAGAACTATCCAAAACCTCTCTTGAATATTAGATTCCACCGACAAGCATTGCTTGTGGAATTCTTGGCTTCGTCCATAAAACAGGAAAACCATTACAAAGGTTAAAATACATTTTAAATAAACTTAAGCCACCTATTCTTAAATGGGTCTTCTTAATTTCAATGCACAATTTTCTAAATATTAAACCAATATACCCCTGACTTCTACTTTTTCATTTTAGTAGTTGACGATTAAGGAGCCAATCTGTTATTTTTGCAAATCAGAAGGAGGAGAACATTTAAAATACTGCTATGTCCAAAGTCAAACAAAAATGCAAGTTAAAAGTCTTAGAGAAACAGCAGTCAGTATTCATCACTTCCTAACAAATCTGACAGCTGGGGTGCCATGCAGGCCTGTCCTCAAACTGCAGATCCAGCAAAGGCTGCTCCTTTTCCATGCACTACTGAGATCAGATAATGCCTCTCCCTTCTCGAAACACGAGGATTGAACTTCAGCTTTCCAAGCCTGGAGACGGAACATCCCCCTTTTGTACCTATAGGCAAAAAAACCACAAAAAACAAAACAAAAAAACTTACAAGAGCAGACAGACAATAGGGAAGCTTCTTTATTGCAGCATGATGAATCAGTCTCCCAATGAGAAGACGAATCCCTAGGAAAAAGTCACCCCAAAGGTTCCACTTAATTGTAAATTATTGCTTTAGTCTATTAAATTGTACCCTAGAGGCCTAAAGGAATTATGGAAAACTGCCTGATTTCCTTTTACAAAGTGATTTACACACTGGAGGGTAATCTGTCTCAATAAATCTGAAGCCTCTACAAAACAAGGCACTCCTAAGGTAATACAAAGCAAGATGATTTCAATTACAGAGTTATTTACCACCACTCCACAGAGTTATTTACCACCACTCTCCCTCAGAGGAGAGCTGAAGAAAATCAACAAAAGCCTGGTCCTAAATTCATTCTGTCACATGAAGACCATTTTCTCATGTCGTATAAGAAAACAAGCAAAAATGCTGTAAAAGTGGAATCTCTCACTTTCCCCTAACCCCCACTTTCTTTTTCTCCTGTGGCACAATCCTGAGATGCTTTTAGATTTGTGTGTTCTCTGACATTGCCAGGGGGTATTTCCAAAGGATGTGCCGCTCTTGTGTCCCGAAATGATGGAACAAAGTATGTCTTACTTTCCCTGTGACTGTTTATGGTTTCACATTTATCTGTCCTTTGGTCATAGTTGAATGATGACTGTCAAGTACAATTAGTTGAATACTTCATAACCTCAAAAATATGGCAGCTGATTAAAGACTTTAAAATAAGATCAGTCTTCTGTGACTACATGTAGTGTAGTCTCAAGTTCACGAAACTCTTTTCAAATTTAATATTTATTGAGGGTATTTCCCCAAAGAGCATTTGCTAAAGATGTGGCTGCCAGAAACTGAAAACATAGTTGACTTAAAAGCAATTTTATTTATACGGCTTGGGAACGTTTATGTAACTATTATCGATTGAAGATTCCGCCCATTTTCTTATCAGAAGTGCATCTCCCCAAAATGAGAAGCGGTGATAAGAAACTGTGCAGACTGAAATATCCATCAAGTTTGACAGAAATAGGTCTGCACTGAAGATAAGATGCTGGATGTCTGGAAAGGGCTGCAGACACAGAAAGAGATCACATCGAATGCATGAAGCACTGATCAAATTAAAAATGAAAGACACACTCAGAGTTATTCAGACAAATTACTTTTCCTGGAAAAAGTTTTTTTTAAGTCTGAAATCTCAGCAAAAAAAGAATTCTAGCCATTTAAAAGCAAATTTAAACATTTTCTTTCTTCTCTCCAAATCTTCCTAATACAGCAGCCCAGCCCAGCCTGAGACGCTCATCTGTGTGAACTTGCCACTACCCACGTGTGGCTCCCAAGCATGTGAAATGTGGCTAGTCCCAGGTGAGAAATGCTGGACACAGCAGATTTCTAAGATGTACAAAAAGAAAATGTAAAATATCATTAAATTTTACTATTGATTACATGTTGAAGTATCAGCATTTGGCATTGGATTAGCTGCAATATATTATTAAGGTTAATTTTATCTGTCCCTTTTTCGCTTTTAAAATGCTGCTTCTAGAAAATTTAAAGTTTCCCAAGTGGTTCGTTTTTCCATTGGACGGCACTGGTCTACACTGCGAGGAGAAGAGGAGCCCCTTACACGGGAATGTCTTGTACATTGTCACCTATTTTCCGCCTTCTCAGGCCACTTCCGGGCCCTCCCAGGGAGGGGTCAGGGAGTTGGCCAAAACCCCCATAAAGCAGCCACAGTGGTGCTGTCCAGGAGGGTGTCAGGATGGGATGAGATGGCCCAGTCCCCCCTTGAAGGCGTCCTGTCCTCCCTCCCGTCAAATCTGCTTAGGTCATTGTGCTGGTTTGAAAATATTATGTACCCCAGAAAAGCCATGTTTTAATCCTGCTTCAGTCCTATGGAGGCAGCTATTTCTTTTAATCCTGATTCAACACCGTAAAGTTGGAAACTTCTGATTAGATTATCTCCAAGGACATGTGGCACACCCAATTGTGAGATAGAGGCATGACCCAACCCATTCCAGGTGGGTCTTGATTAGTTTATTGGAATTCTTTAAAAGAGGAGATACTGTGGAGAGAGTCAGAAACTACATAGCAAATGGAGAGAGAGAGCCAACAGAAGCCTCAGAGCCAACAGAAACTTCAGAGCAGAGCTGACACAGATGCAGACACATGGAGAACAGAGTCATGGATGTTTGGAGATGCTTGGAGACCAACAGACATCACCACGAGATGTTAAGCAAGCCAGAACATGGAGAGAGCCAAGGGAAGCCAAGAGATGAAAGCCAGCCCCAGAGAAGCAAAGTGAGGAGGCCCCATAGGAACAGAGGCTGAAAGCAATGGAGCCCAGGAGCAAGGGACCAGCAGACGCCAGCTACGTGACTACCCAGCTGACAAAGGAGTTCCTGACCCATCGGCCTTTCTTGAGTGAAGGTAACCTTTTGTTGATGCCTTGATTTGGATACTTTCACTTCCTTAGAACTGTAAACTTGTAACTTATTAAATTCTCCTTTTTAAAAGCTGTTCCAGTTCTGGTATATCGCATTCCAGCAGCTTGCAAACTAACACAGTCATCCAGGTGAACTGCTTCTCAGGCACAGAAGTATTTTACCAGGGAGCTGGAACTAAAGGAATTAAGTACAAAATCAAGATTTTTCTGCAGTTCTAACAAGATAGGAAAGATCTGGGAGACAGAGAAAACCATTTCTAGGCCCAGTGTCAGCTCACACGGAGGAAGGCCAAATGGCGAGATGAAGAAGTCACAACAAATACGTCTTAAGCTCCTGTCTAGTGCCAAGCAATTTGCCATGCACTGAAGATCCAAGCAAAATCAAACTCAATCCCAGCCCACAGTCTGCTTTGGGGCTGGAGGTTGCCTTGCTCCTCAGCTTCACTGCCGTGCCTGTTCACTTTTATGCTTGTTGATGCAAATTCCAAAATATGAGAAGCAGCTCAGCTGAGGGTCTCCTGGTTGGACTTGACATGCAGCGGGTGCAAGCGTGAGTGAGGTGTCCCTGGCCAGGTGACCACTGACTGTCCCAATAGAAGGATGATGCCCAGCACCGCCTGCCTTCAGCAATCTGTTTGGAATTCAATTTGTAAACTCACAGTTTGTAGAGATTCCATTTATCTGTTTGCAAGGTGTTGTTTTGTTTTGTTTTTGGTTGAAGAAATTCCAGATTCTATTAAAGACAACCAATATTAATTCACAGGCCTTTTAAACGTCCCCTTTGCAGTAACAGAGGAGGCTTGTTACTTCCGACTGAATTAAAAATCACAGAAAGCTGCCCCTCAGGAAGATTCTATGGACGGATACCCTGGGCTTCCGTCACACATACATATAAGCAACTGGAAATCATGGATCTGTCCCTGTCCAGTTTGTTAATTTTATTTAGAAAAATAAGTTGACTGCCATCAGACTCAGCATCGGCACAGACTGTTTCCCTGATACGTTGCATTCAGTATACACCATCACCTGGAGAGCATTCCTGCCCAAGATGTTTAATTTGAATCTAATCGTTAGGGAATAATCAGACAAATCTAGAATGTGGGACACATTGACAGATGTGGGACATGCAGCAAGATGCTTGCGCTGAATTAAAAAAAAAATCCAAATAATGAATTGTAGACAAACAAAACCAAAAAATGGCATAGGGATGATTCTAGATTAAGAGAGACATGACAACCCAAAACAGTGTATGAACCTCAGCTTTATGATAAAACTCTAAAAACGTTATAAAAGGCATTTTGAAGAATCTTGCGGAAATTTGATTATGGACTATCCATTAGATAATATTGAACTGTTAATTTTTCTTACGGGTGGTAATTGTGGTGTAGTTGAGTGGCAGGATGCCCTTCATGGTAGATGCTGGCCAAAGTATTTAGGGGTGAAGGGTCACCAAAGCGTGCAAATATGGAATAAAATAATATGCCGCCGAGGGAAGAGGTCAAAGAGGCTGCCGTTTTCTCATAGGCTAGACCATTTCCTAAGGAACTCAGTTGGGCTGGTTTCTTCTCTTTCCTGCTGGCAGGAGAGATTAAGAATGATGGCTTTATTCATACCTGGGAATGAATTTAATGCTGTAGCTCTGATGAAACAAGACAAGCAACTTTACGTGCCAGAAGTGAATTCACCCTGCTTTGGGTGAATGAGAATTCAATTTGTCCCTTTATGGGCAAACACGCCGCTTAGTCTTGTTTTTTATTTCGCAGTCTGAAACAAAACTTGGCCGTGCTTCAGAGGATTGGAAGAAGACAGATTGGGGCTGGTCAGAGAGAAGACCAACTACGCGGAGCTCTGACAAGGGCGTCTGGCTGCTGTGACTCATTTCCATTTGAAAAATACGGAGAGTCCTTTTACTATTTCGAGAAAGGTGTTGGAGCAGAAGGAAACAGATTGCTTTTGGAGTGGCTCAGCGTTTGTTCGAGGACGGGCACATTCTTGGATGTCGGAGTCCAGACAAGAACCTTTCCCTCCCGTTCTGTACAGGGCAGTGGGGGATTTGTGGGACTGAACATGGGAGGAGTAAGGGTTGAATTCACTCCCTTGGGACCCGGGAGTGAGACCCCATCAGATACTGAATTTGAGGACAATGTGAGAGGATGTCACTCTTTAAAAAGATTTTCATTTTTTAAAACTTTTATTATGGCTCTTTTAACCATTTTTAAGTGTACAATTCAGTGGCATTAATTCTATTTACAATGCCATGCTCCCATCACCTGCATCCATTGCCAAAATTTTTCATTGTTCCAAACAGAAATTCTATACCCATCCAGTAATGACATCTCATCCACCTTTCCCCCAGCCCTTGGTAAACTCTGGTCTACTTTCTGTCACTATGCATTTGCTTGTACTAGATATTTCATATAAATGGAAGATTAAAATATTTGTCCTTTTGTGTCTGGCTTATTTCACTTAGCATAATGTTTCCAGTATATATAAAAGTTTCTTTCTTGTTTATGGCTGAATAATATTCAACTGTATGTATATTCCACATTTTGTATATCCATTTATACATAGGTGGACACTTGGGTTGCTTCCACAATTTGGCTATTGTGAAAAAAAAAATGCTGCTATGAACACCGACATATAAGCAGCTATTTGAGTCCTTATTTTCAGTTCTTGTGAGTGTATCTCTAGAAGTGAACTTGCTGGGTCATGTGGCAGAGGTGAAATCCTTGTGTGGCACTGGTGGTGGACTAGGTCAGGGCTACGTCAGCACCACAGCCACTATGGGCATTTGAGAGACAGGCACTGGGTTTTAGAAAAAAGTCTTGCAAATATTGAGATAAACAAACTCTCCTACAGGTTATGCTGCTAGATGCCACACTCTGTGGTAGTCAGCTCCCCAAGTGGCTACACAAGCACTGGCCCAGAAATTAATTTTCTATTTCTAATGACAATGATAATAATTTGGTTGAAAGTGAATAATTATTAATCACTGTGTTTTTCTTCCCAAATATTGGCAATTTTTTTTGCACTAAGTGGCATTTCTTAAGCTTTTTAGGTCTTTAAGCAATTCTGCCTATTTTCCTAGAATTTATTCAGATGTTTTCCTCTTTTTTCTCCTTTATTTGTAAATAATTTTTATCCCCAATTATTCTGGTTCTGTGTAGGTTTGTTAGGCCAAATTGGGAGCAACCGAAGTGTCCAACAATAAGAGTTTAGTTGGAAATGAGTCAAAATCTAACAATAGGGGATTGGCTAAATAAATTATAATAGATGCTGCACCCAAAACGGAATTATGTTCTGAATGTTTGATATTATGCATACAAAATTTTTAAAATGTCAACCAGTAATTTGTAATATTCAATTTTGCACAATTCTATTGTTTCAGGAATTGGCATATAAACAAAGCAGATTAGAAACGATTTTTTAAATTAAACCCTGAAACATTCCAGATGATAATTTTCTATTTTATTATATATTGTTTAAAATTGTTTTGTTGTATTTTTGTAAAAGCAGCTGCATGTTCATTACATTAAAAGAGACATAAGCAAGCAAAAAGAGGATAATGACCACACGGGTCTCCAGTGACACTCAGTGCTGTCATCTTGGAGTGTTCCCTTCCAGATGGCTTTCCATGCATTAGCTCAGGCTTTCACCTCCCACAATCCACCGAAACTACTTTAGTCCAGGCCACCACTCACTTCCATGTTGCTACATTTGCAGTCCTTGTTCTACTTGGAGTACCCATGTGCACCAGTACTCTTTCTTCACCAAGTTTCCAGAACTCCTGCTTCTCTCCTCCCCTGGCTGCCCCTTTGCAGCCTCTTCATCTCCCTCTTTTCTAAACTTTGGCATGCCCCGGGGCTCAGTTTTGAGGATTCTCTGGCTTCCCCATTGCCTTGGTGCTCTCAGGCTGCCTTGTGTCTTAAAATACCATTTTTTCTATTATGCAAACATTTATTGATTCAAGACATATTTATTGAGCATCTAATAAGTGCCAAGCACTGTTCTAGTCACTGATGATTAAAAAAAGAAGAAAATGGGGGAAAAACAAACAAACCCAGCCTATATGGAGCTTCTAGCAGAAGCCTTTGCAAGGGGAAGGGCCTAGAAAATAAACAAGATTAAATTCAAAAGATGTCCTATGCGAAAGGGTGCTCAGTGGTGTGGAGAGAGCAGGGAGGGAGGATTTGGAGTGTCCCGGAGAGGAGAAGGTGGACCACGCCTTTTGACTTTTGACTAAAGTGAAAAAGAAACGTGCGTGTGTTTTGTTTTTATAAGAACGGGACCAGGGGCAGTGCTGCGGCGGCTCAGTGGCAGCGTTCTCACCTGCCATGCCGGAGACCCAGGTTCTGTTCCCGGAGCCTGCCCATGCCAAAAAAAGGAGAGGACCAGGCTGCACCCCAGAACTGTGTTCTGATCATCTCCACTGTCCCCCTCATCCCCGGTCCCCACCCTGAGCGCTGAGGTATCTGCACAGGGGAGAGGGCACCCAGGGAAGTGACCCTCCCTCAACAGCGCTGGGGCTCAGAGGCATTCCTTTTCCGTGGCTGCCGGAACAAACACAAACGGGAGGCTTAACTGTATCCTCTCCCAGTTCTGGAGGCCATACGTCTGAAATGATGGTGCCAGCGGCAGCACACTCTCTCCGAAGCCTCTCGGGAGTGACCTAAGGGCTCCTACCTCTGTCTTCTCAGGGCCGTCTTCCCCCTGGGTGTTTCCGTGTGTCCCTACCATGTCTTTCAAGGACACCGGGCATTGGGTTTAGGGCCCGTTTTCAATCTAGGATGATCTCAAGGGCCTTAACTTAATGACACTGACAAAGATCTGCAAATCAGGTCCCCTCCTGAGGTCTCAGTGGACATGAATTTGGGGAGGACACTAGTCAATCCAGTACATCAGGGAACATGGAATATATCAATTAGATAAGCAAAGAGCCTCCTTTAATCCCCTAAAACTGGGGCAGAGCTTCTGAATGGACTAACTTGAATGTCTCCTCTTTTCCACTGGACTCCTTCTGGCAGAGGAGCTGTGGGTGCCACATCCAGGGGCAGACGTGTCTTAAGTCCAAAAATGTTAGTTTATGTCCCTGTTTTAGTTTGCAAGCTGCTGGAATGCAACATACCAGAAATGGGATGGGTTTTAAAAAGGGGAATTTATTAAGTCGCAAGTTTACAGTTCCAAGGCCAAGAAAATGTCTAAATTAAGGCATCCAGGGAAAGATACCTTGGTTCAAGAAGGCCGATAATGTTCGGGGTCATCCTCTCTCAGCTGGAAAGGCACATGGTGACGTCTGCTAGCTTTCTCTCCAGGCTTCTTCAGTGGCTTCCCTGGGGCCTTGTCCGTTCTGTTGGCTCTGTTGGTTCTGGTGGCTCTAAAGCTTTTTCCAAAATGGTTCTTTCTTAAAGGGCTCCGGTAGGCAATCCCACCTTGAATGGGTGGATAATCACTAGTTACCAACCACAGTTGGGTGGGTCATATCTCCATGGAAACAATCAAAAAGATTCCACCCAGCAATACTGAACGAGAATTAAAGAACACGGCTTTCCTGGGGGACATAAAAGCTTCAAATCTGCACAGTTCCAAAGGCAGCAAAGGAGTCTGTAGAGGAAAGAGCAGAAATCTGGGTCCCAAGCTGTGGTAAACAGCAGCAGGCAGGAACCTGAAGAGCAGGAGTCATGCACATTATCAAGAAATCGCGGTGACAGGGGCAGGTTTGGCTCAAAAGAAGGAGGTACTTATGTTAGCACTGCAAGGAAAGCAAGAAATTATCTCACCCTTGGATTTTCAAACTTATTTAGATATTTGTTTCTAAAAACATCTTATGAGTAACCAAAACTAATGAAGCTGGTAAGAGCCGATTCCTCTGGTTGGCAGAGGTGGGAGTTGGGGGTCCAGAGCTCTGCTCTCCCTGGGCTGACCCTAACTATACAGAATTGTGGAGGCCATTGTGCACATCATCTGATTTGTTAAATGGCCTAGGGTTTGATTCAATTTTACTTAAAAGAAATGAAAGGAGCTATCCGTATCAGATTAGGTCATTTCTCAGGCACGATTTAGCAAAAACATTCTATACTTTAATGGACTCAAATCTTCTCCATAATCCTGTGTTCCTAGATCTCGCCATCAGATTGTCTGCCCTCAGCTCCTCCTGACATATCTGCCAGCCAATTCCTCTTCCCTCACTGCCTCTCTCGGCAGCAGGATCATGTCTTTAAATTCAAAATGTTGACCTTTTCCCAGCCCTTTATCTCCTGAATCCAGGCTCCAGCATTTACTCCTCATAACTCCAAACTCTTGTTTATTATACCTAAGCTTCCCAAGGAAAGAGACCATGATTTATGTTCGTTTTGTGAATGTAAACAGTATCAGGCACAATAAGTAATTCATGTGTTAAATTGTCTTAAAAATAAGACTATGGGGTAGGAAGAGGAAATGAACTTGGAAGGAAGGAGAAGAAATGTATCAATTATAAGAAAGCTGGAGAGAGATAGAGAGATGTGTGGTGGGTTAATATATTGGGTGTTAATTTGTGTTTGTACCCACTTTCCTTGCCCATTCAAGTAGGTAGCCAGCATTGCAGGTAACAAAGCAGGAATTCCTTCAGGAGGGGCCCTGCCCGGCTTCTGTGCTTCGTGAGGGAATTGTACTGGGGGTGGGAAGAAGAAGAAGAAGCTGGGAGAGAAAGAAGAGAAATTTCCCTAGATTGGGAAGGACAGAGGTCGTTGGGCTGCCCAAGTTGTGAAATATTAGGACTCCCTTTGCAATTAGAGAAGCCAACTTAACTGAAGAAATAAGGGAATTTAATGGCTCATGAAATTGTGGATCTAACTTCAAGCGTGGCTGAATTCTGTGCTTCAGGACTTGTTCTCTTTTTATCTCTTCCACGGCTCTGCTGCCTACTGAGCTGGCTTCATTCTCAGTTATACTCTCTTCATACATGATAATTCTACTGAGGTTCTGGGTCTACGGCCCACCAAACCGCAGTCCCACAGATAGAACTTCCAGAGAGGGACCCCAGCAGCTGGTCTTCAGGCTTCTGGAAGGCTTCATTGGGGTAGGTGCTGAATGAAAGACTTCCTTTAGGACCGGGATGGAATTCCAGCCCCTAGTCTGGGAGGTGATTCTAGCCCCACAGATTCAGAAGTGGTGAGGAGAGGTGGTTCCTAAGGAGAAACTAAACTTGCTCTTACTGGAAGAAGAGGACAAATATTGTGTTCTGAGGGAAAGGGCTGGAGGAGGCACCCATGGAAGCTCAGTTTTTAGCTACGGGGGGCTCCCAGCCTATGCAGAGATCCCTGTGTTCCCTCTGGCATTGGAGCTAGACCCACTGGATATCCAATTAGGAAAGAATGAACCTCAACCTTTATCTCACTCCTAGTTCTCTTCCAGGGAATATTCAGGCTTGAATAGTCTCCCTGAATGGGCTAGAGTGGAGGGCCCACCCCCACCTCTCTCCCCCATTTTTTTCTGCCTCCTGGAAAAAAAGATTCTCTTGCAATCGCAAGGAGTAAAAAATCACAGGAAAGTCTAGGATTGATATTTCTTGGTAGCATGGGTGTGTACGAGCTTAAAGTAGGTTGAATCTTAATTTAAGGAAATAAAACAAATATGTATTCACTTTGTGGAAGAAGATTTATACCTGTCATATTGCTTACTTTTGGGGCCTGAAAAGATTGCCCCCCAAAGTATCCTAATGTAGTAAGCATGTGGTTTTTTTCTGTCAAAATCAAGGAGTCTCGATCAGTCCTTTTAAAGGAAAGGCTGAAATTAAGGAAGTCTTGAGAGGCCCGCTCCCCAAGTGTGCTTGTCTCTTAAAAAGAAAAAGTTGGTGACTCCAGAAATAGACCCACCCATAGAGAGTCATTTGATTTTGAACAAGGTGTCAAGTCAATTGAATGGGGAAAGGAAAGTCTTTTTAATAAATGTTGCCAAGCAATTGGCCCACGAGGGAAAAATGAACCTCAACCTCTGTCTCACTTAATGAACAAAAATTAACTTGAAGTGGATTATAGACATAAAATCCAGGACCATAAGTTTCTGGAAGAAAATATAAGAGTCTATCTTCATGATTTGGGGGTAGGCAAAGATTCCTTGGACAGGACACACAAACCATTAGCCAGCAAAGAAAAAAATCGATAAACTGGACTTCAAGATTAACAATTTCTGCCCATCAAAAGACACCACGTATAACATGAACAGACAAGTCAAAGATTTGGGAAATATTTGCAGTACAAATGCGTAACAAAAGATTTGAATCCAGAATCTATAAAAGACTTTTATAAATAAATAACAGAGAGATGAACAGCTCAAATTTAAAACAGGCTGAGGATGAAAGGACACTTCACAAAAAGAGGATATACCAACAGCAACTGCACCTGAAAAGGAGCTCAAAAGCACTAGGCAAAAAATGCAAATCCAAACCACAGTGAAATGCCATCTCATAGCTGGTAGACTGGCTAAAAGCAGAAAGGCTGACAAACGCTAGTTTTGTTAACAATATAGAGCACTGGAACCCTCATTTATTGCTAATGGGAATGTAGAATGGTACAACGGTTTTGGGGAAGTAGTTGACAATTCCTTATAAAGTAAAACATACCTATACTCTATGCCAAAGAAAGTCCATTCTTATGTATTTATTCAAGGGACATGAAAACATATGTGCACATAAGGATTTGTATGTGACCGTTCACAGTGGGGTTTTTCAAAATAGACAAAAACTAGAAACAATCTGAATGCTCATCAACAGGAGAGTGGGTGAGCAAATCGTGGTACATTCAACAATGGAATCCCACTCAGTAATTTTAAAAAAGAAGAAACCACTGATATATACAATAACATGGATGAACAATATGTTGATCTAAAAAAGCCAGAACCAAAAAATATGCAAATTGTATGATTCCTTTGATAAAAGAAATGTCAAAACAGGCAAATTTCTACTATGGTGATAAAAATCGGCAAGTGATTGCCTCTGGGCGGGGAGGGTGGGGGCTAGCTGGACGGGGGGACAAGGACACTCTCAGGTGATGGTCCATGGAAGTGGTGGCCACCTGGGTATGCACGGCCGGGTCATCAAAGCTCATCGCACTGAATACTTTAGAATCTGTGCGTTTTACTGTTTGTATTACATCTTAACAAAAATAAAAGGTCCATCATTGAGACTAGTCAGCCTTCGAGGTTACTGATATGGATTTGACGTCTCTCAATGATTCTGGGTGACAGAGAGGAAAATATAATATCCTCAGGCAAAACTCAGGAAAGGTAAGAAGTCTCATTCCCCTCTGTCTAAGAGCCCTGCAGACTTTCTGGTAGAAGATAGAACTCCGAGCTCATCAGCTGCTGGGCTCTGATTCCTCAAGACATTTGGGATGGGAAGAGGAATGAAATCGGCCCTTCAGTTGGCACGTCTATGTTTACACGATGCTGTAACAGCACAGCTCTCAGCCTCTCCGGAAAGCTCTCCGGGCCAGTTCTCCACACCTAGCGCCGTCCTGGAGATGCAGAACGGAAGGCAAGGCGGCTGCTCCATTGCCTTCCTCTTCTGATTTCAGAGCCCCACTTGTTGCTCAGCATACTCTCCCCGACATGTGTCCCAACGTCCTTCCAGAGAAAAGAGAAGGAGCTCCTCTTGGAAGAACGTCTGGGGATCAGCGCCACGCTAAGTCCCGGGGTGGTAATCGGGGTGTAAGTGCTCTCTTCATCCCGCGCCTCCCCTCACTTCAGACAATT
>PVIY010020523.1:0-43939 GCA_004026745.1 Myrmecophaga tridactyla
GGCACAAGTTATGGGAAGTGTCATTAAGTTGCAAGTCTTGGAACTCTCATGAAATGAAATAATAACAGCCTTCATAAATTGCATAAGTTCCAGGAACTGTACCTGAGTTTCAGGGCCAAGTATTGACAGACTTGTGGCTTTGGAGCAGAGCAAATTCATTTTGGAATTCCTTTAGTTATGTGTCAATTGGTGAGGAAGAATGTCATTTCCGTGGAAATTTGCGTTAAATCAAGCATGGTCACGTCCAATTGTTAACGAGCAGAATGTCCCCATGTCACTGTGATGTGAAAAGTCGCAGCCCAGGGGCCACTTCCTGAGAAACCTGTCCTGACCTTCCCACTCTTAGCATGTCCCCAGTTGCTGTGACTGAGTCATGCACCCACAAGTCACGTTTGGGTCCCAGCCCCAGCCCTGCGATGTGAACCCATCTGTAAACAGGATCTTCTAAAATGGTATTGATTAAGATGAGGCCAAACTGAGCCAGGATGGGCCTTAAGCTGAAGCAGGAGTCTGGTGAGCAGGGGGAATTTGGACGAAATGAGTAGGAGTGAGTTGGGGACAGAAGGCTCCAGCTCACCCTGTGGTGGAGGCAGAGACTGAATTATGATGACCGGGGAATCTCCACCAAAAATGCTGCAGATCTCAGGGGAGACCCGATCCTGCCATCTCCTTGATTTCAGACCAAAACTGTGAGATAAAGCCTCCCTGTGGTTTAAGCCAACATGTCTGTGGTATTTTGTTACAAAATCTCGGGCAAACTAAGACATGACTCATCCTGCATGTCCAGAGACAAAAGAGAGGAGGAAGTGGAATGACACTTATCCATAGGGGGCTGTCTGAGCCCCAAAGTCTTTGGTTTCTTGGGATGGCTTCATCTGTGTCCTGTGGCGTCACCAACTTCGTGTTGCCCAACAGGCTGGAAATATTTGCTTTCCATTGTTCCAAGGCCTCTGTGACCTGGCCTCTTCTCCTTCCAGGTATTCGTTCTGTTGTTTCTTTCAACACCTGCTTGCTTTCATCAAACTGATCGCTCACCAGACCCTCTTTCCACATAGTCTTTCTCCTTGTGTGAAACACTGTCCCCTCCTGCAGCTCTGTTTCAGGACTGTGCTCTCTACACCTGGTCCTGTGGTTGTACTCCATGTTTCTCACCAAATCAAGTCTGCTCAGACCATTCACTTCCTGGGTGGGTCGCTGGCCCAGCACCTACATGCTCCCGAATTACTCTAAATGGATCACGTCTTCCTCCATTGCTGCGGGATGGGGTCCCAGGAGATTGGGACCATACCTTAGCCTCTTTGTACTCCTCATAATGTGTGCATGCTGCAAGAGTTTGGAAGTGTTGACAGTGAATGGCTTATGCAGCTTGGCCACCAGGCATCTGAGAGCTGTACCTGTGCATGCCAACTCTGTCCTGGTGTGCTTCACCAATGGCCCCTGATGCATCACCCCAGGGCATCTCTCAGGTGTGCACCAGGCAATGGCCTCTTTAGGACAAGCAGATCTCTGAGGAAGTGCCTGGCAGCACACCATGGCTGGGATAAAGTGAGAGTCCAGTTCAGCTTGGAGAACGCCATGTAGCTCTGGCCAGTTCAGGTGCCCCCTTCAAGACCATGGAGATCCTGGTGCCACCTGCTCACTGCTGCTACCTGGGACAGAGTCAATGCAGTGGACACTGGGGCCACATCAGGCTCACTGGGAGTGGCCCTGACATGGCCAGCCCTAAGAGAAGTCTTTCTGCCTATGACGACCTTTGAAGCAGACCTCCCAGGCCTGTGTCTCTCAACTTGTTCCGGGTAAGCAGCAGGTGAAGCAAGAGGCAGGGGACTGCCTAAGGCCTCGTTGGGATAGGGCTTCCTAATGTGTGGTTGGTGTGGGGTGTTATTATTTATCAGAAAGGGCACTAGGGCACAAGCCCTGACGCAGCCCCTTAACATTTGGAAAATCCATTTCTTTCTCTGAGCCCTGAAGCCTTCATCCCTGAAGGAAGCATCACAAGGTCTGCTCTGCAACAGAGCTGTTTGAGAATCCCGTGATGTAATGTAGTGCTTTTCATTTGTCATAATAATTTCTTTATTACTATTCTTGATTTGTCTTTGTGGATTCACACTAAGAGAGGGATACAGAGTATTGAGGTGAAGCTTGATTAGACACTTAAGATTAGGAAACATCTGCCTGGGACATTGAGATCCTCAAATCAAGGGAATTCATCTTTACCCTCTATTTCTCTGAAGACGTTTACCCCTCTGAGAAGTCAGCCTCTGCCTCCTGCCTGTCCTCCCAGGACAAGTGTGATGTGTGCTGGGATGGGCAGGCACATTGCAGTGGGTGAGCAGAGGGCATGTGAGCTCCTGCCCAAGGTAAACAGACTTCAAGACCTTCTCTCCATCTGTAAACTTCTGCATTGGAAGTAATAACAGAAATTAAGTCACATTCATCTCAGTTTGGGCTAAAGTGCCACTATCCACCTTACTCTGCAACCGTCTGGTCATCTGCCACTCATCCCTGACTAGTCCCCGTCAGCCAGGCCATCAGCCTTCCACCCATTGGAACCGCCATTGCTAATATCATCAGTCACATCCCCAGCCCCAGAGAGCTCTGTCCAGTATCTGCAGTACTTGGCCTGGCAGCAGCATTCTGCCCTAGTGAGTAGAGCCTCCTTCCTGGAGACAGTCTAGCCAGGATTAGGTCACACAGCCCATCTTCCTACACACTGGGGTAGCTCCTTTGTCCACTGACTCCCCCTCCTCAGGCCACTAAAGATCAAAGACCCTCAAGGCACCTTCTCTCCATGGATATCCACCCTCTAGGAATCTCATCTGTGACCACGGCGTCTATTGCCATCTACAATTGAATACATTTCTCTCTTGGCCCAGACTTCTCCTCTGCCTCCAAACCCACATGCATCGAACAGCCTGTTGGGCATCTTAGATGTGTCACAGATGTGCACACTCAACATAGCCAAGAAATGTGCTCATGAGCTTCTCCTCCAAACCTGGTTCTCCCCTGCACCTCCTTTTTAGAAAATGGCACCACCATCCAATCAGCCAGGTGAAACAGAACTCCAAAATCTGTCTCAGACTCCTCTCTCATCTTGTCCCATCCCACCCAAAGGTGATCCCTTGCCAAGCCCCAGAGATTTTACCCCCAAGTAACTTTCAAACCTGTCCACTGTTGCAGATCTCCATCACAGCTGTCCTTGCCCAAACTCAGCACCCCATGAGTCTGCAACGGCTGCTATTTTCCCTCCTGTCTCACCACGACCACACTTGCCCCCTCCAACCCAACAGAACAATTGTTTTAAAAATCAAAAGTGGTTGTATTGCCCCTGCTTAACATCTTTCAATGAGATCTGACTCCTTAGTAGAAAAACCGCAATTATTAACTTGACCACGATACCTTGACAGGCAGGTCCTGCTGACATCTGCAGCCTTCCCTGGGCTCTCTGTGCTCCAGACAGGGAACCCTGGCTTTGTCTCTGGGACTGCCCAGGTAAATGCCCACAGCTGGATGGCCCAGTTTAAGAGGAATGCATTCTCATGGTGCAGACGGTCAGAAGTCTGAAGTCAAGGTGTCAGGGGACCGCTTCCTCCTGGGGGCTTGAAGGAGAACCCATCCAACACTACTCTCGCAGTCCCTGGTGGCTGCTGGCCTTGGTGGTCCTTGGCTGGTAGCTGTGCCCCTCCCCTCCCCACCTCTGCCCCACACGGCCCTTTGCTCTGTGGACATCTCCATGTGTGTCCTTGTCTTCTTCTAAGGACACCAGTCCAGAGTGTCTGAATTCATTGCATCTTGGATCATTACATCTGCCAAGACCCTATTTCCAGATAAGATGTATTCTCAGACTGTGGGTGGACATCAATTTGGGGGGACACCTCCTCTCTGGTCCTCAGTCGTACCTGCACATCCTCCCACCTTCCTGAGGAGACCCCATCCTCAACCAGACAGTCTCGAGACACAGAACATCGCTCCAGCACAGGTCCCATCGTGATTAGTCCATTTCTGTCTTTTTCCCCGCACAGCCTCTGTTCCTTACGAGTCTGTCTGTTCACATTTTATCCAAGCGCTTCTCATCATGCCTGGCCCCAAATTAGTGCTCAAACAGCAGTTATAAATAAATGGATTAGCAATTATTTTAGATGCATCACCATCTACGAGTGTCCCGAACCAGAAGCACAGCGAGCCGGAAAACGAGAGCAAGGACAGGTCTGAGCTGCAACGCCTGCGGGAAGGAGCAGCTGTGGCCATGGCTCCCTGAAAAGCAGTGGCTCTCTGATTTCTTTTTCCTCTTGTGGAACTCTCTGCTCATGAATTATCACTCGCTGGGCCACAGAAGGCTGCCCTCTTCCAGAGGACTCTGTGGAGAATACGGCTTTCACTCCACCCTCCACTGCCAATTCCAAATGGCTCCAGTTTAGACCATAAAACGTGCCCATCTTCACGGGCATCATAAACTACGCTCTGTGCCTCGGGTTCCCACAATGAATTTAGATGCTTTGTTATTGCCTGATGTGTCATCATGCTTTGTTTCTCTTTATTTCCGTTTAAGTTCAGTTGGATGGTTTGCCTCACCTCAACTCTGAAATTGTGCTTTTCAATTGAAATGTGTTTATGAGAAGGAAAGTGAAACAGTTCGTCTGTAAATTTGTGACTTAGCCTAAGCATCGGTTGGTTAAATCAAGCCCACAATTGCTTTCCTAGGAGCAGCTGGCTCAAAAAAACGAGCCACTGTCATTTGTTAAGCCTGCAGAGTGTAAGTGAGTGTTGTGTGATTGGGAGGGGGCTGGGAGGAAAAGGGGGCAGATTCTGGGGGGACCTGGAATCAGTCCTTGGCGCAGAGGGTAGGCGGTGGCCACGCCTCAAGTCCCCAGGCTTTGAGCCCACGGACAGTCATCACGAATGGGCCCCAGACAGAAAGTTGCAGCCTGCACCATTCGTCTCGATGAACGGCTGGACAGCACCACACATGTCAGCGCTCTCTCTGGCGGCTGGTGGTACCAGGAGAAGCCAGCAAAGCTCCTGTGAGCGTCCACTCTCCTTTTCCAGAGAGCAAGCCTGGAACAGGGTGGGAGAAGGCGGGTGGGCAGTGCAGGAGGAGGGCACACGAGGAAGCAGAACCACCGACACAAATCTCACTGCCTCCGCCACCCCGCCTGGGCTTAAGTGAAGGGTGGCGGCAGTTCAGACACATGGGGGCTGTTTCCAAGTTGGACTCTCATCTATGTTTCATTCCTGCTCTCTTGCTTAATAAAGCATGAGACAAATACAAATGTAGAAGCAAATGCCTGTGCTTCCTGATGGCAGCCGGTTCCCCTGCCGGGCTGGTAGCACAGCCACACAGTAAAGACGTGGCACTCTGTGATTGCCAATAGCACTCTGCCTCTCATCTGAAGCCACTGTCTGCTGGGAAAAGCACAGCCGAGCTCGTTCCACTCCTCTCACAGTGGCTTCTTTGGTCCCGTGTGCGCGATGCCAACAGCAGTGCCTCATCCTGAACCAATAAGGGTGTTTACTAGCTGATCACAGGGAAGCGATGCTCGACCCCAAAGCCATCCTCAGAGAGCTCCACGCCTCTCCAGGGGAAGAAGGGATGGGAAGGCGTTACTGCTGAGGATATTAGCATCTCCAAATGCCATCTATGACAATGCTTGGACAGATATTTGTTTCCATGGAAAGTAATGACTTTCACGGGGGAAGCAGATTGGGAAATGATTAAATGACACAGGGTGTTGGGGGCTCTTGGGACCTTGTTCTCTCCATCATGATGCTGTCTGTTGAAACGTGTGGCTCCAGGCAGAAATTGCATCCAAGTCCTGCCCAGCCGTCGGGGTGGGGAACCCCTTTCCTGGGCCCCTGGGGTTCCACATCACCAGAAGAGTGTAAGAAGGAGTGTGCCGATGGATTCTCAGAGCAGGGAAGAGCCCGGTTCCTTCTTTATTGAATTTCAATTACCACATGGATCCACAGAGGTATCAGCCAGCGGCGATCACTGCCCTTTATTAGCATGTTTTCAAGTTTCAGGAATCCCTCTAGATCAGGCATCCTTCAAGTGAGAAAAGATGGGAGGTTCTCCTGGTTTAAAGAAGGCATTTTCATACACTGTTTACTTGTCCTCTGGGTATGAGGTTTTGTACCACATTTTAGTTTGTAGAAGGTTTATTTAAAGGCTAGACCATGTCTTAAAAAAAATGAAAGCCTCAACGGATCATTTTCAGATTGGTCCCTATAGTTGAGCTTCCCAAATCCTCACGGAATAGCAGCTTGTCTCTGCTCTGCACTTTGCCAATGCAGCCACTTTTGTGTCGACGTGGTCCTGAAACCTGCTGTCTTCAGTAGTCACCAGAAAATGTGGTGACTGCTCAAGGACAGCACAGGGATGCTCTCAGTGACCCGCCCGGGTCCTCTCCACTGTGGATCCTGTTAGTGTTTGATTAGAAACTCCACTACAGATTCCTCAAGATGGGGGTGAGGACCCCTGTGTGGGGGACCTCTCGGGGCTCCCAGACCTCTTGGATTCTGAGCAGAGCCTAAATGGGGAGGAGGCGGCTTCAATCTGGGGTCCCGGGGGGGCCCACAACCCACAGACGTGGTCTTAGCAGTAAAACAATCCAAACGTCTGACCTTTCCTTGTGACTTCTTTGGTTTTAAGGTGACATCTGCATTCACATACTTACTTGAAATAACAGTTTAGGATTAATATTTCCACATTTTCCATTAAAATCCTGTCCTGAGTTTTATGAATTAACTCCCACTCCCATCAGAAATATCTTTGAGAAAGAACAGCCCAATTTTGCTGATCAGGGCTCCCAGATGTCAGCATTCATTGGTACACCCTACTTGGGGATGCAGGAGGCTTCACAAAAATTGAGAAGATATTGATGAGCTACCAAGACAAACAGACATTCCTCTTCTGTGAGATGCAACCTTTTAAAAATGTATTAAAACTAAGAACTGGGCGGGCCACGGTGGCTCAGCAGGCAGAGTGCTCGCCTGCCATGCCGGAGACCCCAGTTCGATTCCCGGTGCTGCCCATGCAAAAAAATGTCCTGAGAACTATCATTGATGCATACAGTTTATACAACCATAAATTTGCCCACAGTTTATGCCATGCAAACTAGATAAAGTTTAAAGCGTAGGTCTGGAATGTTTAACTTTCTGTCAGCAATACATGCAGTAGTAGTTGCGACCACAAAATTCCACCCTGGGCCTCCCTGGAGGCGGTGGAGCAAGGTTGACGACGCAAAGGCCAGAGACACTGTTCAAAACACTCCACGTGGAGGCCTGAGCTTACCCGTGCGGAGTCTCGCAGTTGTCAAGTCCACGCCCCGATCTGCTGCAGTGGACGGAAAGCGAGGCCGGCCGAAGGGACCAGCGCCCGCACAGGGCCTGAGGCTATTCTGTTTAACATCCAGAAGCCAGCTCCCACGGGTGGGTTGCAGGTGTCCGGGTTGTTTAATGTAAATTCCTCTTCCGTGGCTGTACCATTTTCATTAGATTGTGATATGAAGATGAAATAAGAATGGAGGTGAAACGTGGAATTGCGGAGGTAAAGTGAGCCTAAGAGACTGTTTATTTTAATTCCTTCCCTCTTCAACCAAGAACACTGAGGCCATGGAAGCAATTTGTAGGGTCACGCAGGGACCCCCATTTCATTGACCTTTCCATCCGCTCCGCTGCTTTCCCACTCCAGAATAGGGCACAGCTTGATATCTTCTCATAACAGGCTGCTCCTGCACAGCAGTCTGAGATAAACGTCCGCTCTTACCTACTCTGTGACTCCTTTTTCAAAACACAGGAGGAAATGCAGAATGATCCTTCCTTGATCCCAATTTTGCCTTTCAATCTTTTATTCAAAAGTATGTATCCAAATATTTTGAATAATAATTCAATTCATTCAAGATCTGTCAAAAACATGTGCGAGGTATGATGCTAGACTGTTCTCCAGCCTCCAGAACATGTGGCCTAGAGAAGGCGGGGCAACCCCAGGCCGCTAGCCAGGCACTGTGACAGGGGCCGGACGCCGTGGGATTCCCCAAGGACGGACCCCACCCTCACACTTGGGGAAGACCAGGCCAGCCAGAGGGCCGCAGGAAGACAGCTGGAGAGGGTGGGGTGGTGTGTGCAGAATGAGGGGCACAGGGAAAGCAGGCATCTGGGGACCTGAAAGCGGGACAGCAGGCTGGGTGGGATGGGACCGAGAGGAAGGTCTGCTGCTCCCGAGGGTGGAGAGAAAAGCATGGAAGGACACAGAGCAAAAAGGAGGGGCTGCGACGGGCGGCTGTGAGGAGAAGCAGGGGTGGGGAACAGGGGCGGCCCCGGGGAGGGAAGAGGGGGCCCAGGGACACGGGACAGGAAGGGCCTGCTCTGCCTGCACCCAGATGTGGGCTGGAAGGCCCGGGCCCCAGGGCAGCTCCTGGGCGCAGAGCCCAGGGGACAGGGTAGGGTCCAAAACCGAACCTGGGTATTCCGGCGGGTCCACAGAAACGAGGCCTAGGCTGGCCGTCCCACGGTGTCATTGGCCTCTGGGACCTTGGCAGTGATGAGCGGCCCAGGAGAGAGTCAAGGGGGATCTCTGGTTCCTGCAAAGGGGTCTGGCCTGGAGCCAGCGCTGCGGAGAGGCCTGGGAAAAAATGGGTCATCTGGCCAGATGGGGGTTGAGGTCATCTGGGACGTCTCCTGGCATTATTTCGGACGCAGAGTCAACACAACACTCTCCTAATGTGGGAGGGGCTGGAGGAAGGGGAGGTCACCATGGCTGGCTCGGCTGTGGGCAGCAGTGGACGGTCTCTGTGCCGAGCTGCCTCCCCCGGCCGCAGAGCGGACCGGGCCGGGATGGGGACAGACTTGGCCACCGCAGGAGCTGGGGCTACACTTGCCCATCAGCTGAGGGGGCAGTGCCCATGGCCCAGGTTGCTCGTGACAAAAGTGTGTCCAGAATTGCCCGTGCCTACCACCCGCGCTCCCGTGTCCTGCCTGGATGGCTGCACGCTGGGGTCTCCAAAGGCTCCAAGCTGTGACCTCTGCGCCCGCTGTCCCCTGGCCCTGGCCCTCCTGGGTGGAATCCTCGCTGGGTCCCCTGTTCTTTCTCTTGTGACTACAGCGCAACCCCAGCTGAAGGGAAGCCCCATCCTGGACCCGAGTCTCTCATTTCCATCGTGGAGGTGAGTCTTTCCCATCAGTTCTCCCCCCGACAGCCACCGGCTCCTCCGACGGGCATACTCGCTGTCTGCCAACGTGGGGGGGCTGCTGCCCCGTGGGGCTCGGGGGTGAGGGGCTGGGCCGGCCAAGAGGGGGTCACAGAGGCAGAGAAGACACCACCCACCCCAGGAAATAAACACCAAAGGTGCAGATGGGGCAAACTTTGGTGACCGAAGGAAGAAAATACAAAATTAGAGATTACATGCTCTAATAATGTATAGAATGGAGGGACACAGGAAAAAGTTTACAAATTCTGAATATAAATGTTTTGTGATGTTTATTCAAATTACAAAACTAAAATGTGTTCAGATCAGAAAGCTAGGGAAGTGTAAGATAAATCACAAACACAAAAATAAAAAAATAAACAAACAAATATAATTGCTTGTATTAGTACTACCCATTAGAATGTGCTTTTAATACTTTGGAGTAACATTTCAGCCTAATTTTGTGACTATGATTTCATTCATTGTTATCTTTTTTTGATAAAAATGCTATTAAGAGCACGTATGTTTTTGTAGATTGGACAAAAGATATGCCAAGAAAATGCTAACAAAAAGAAAGCCACTGTGTATTTTATCAATATACTCAGTCTAGATGCATTTCTAAAGCTGGCAATAAACAGGAAATGTATCAGGAAACAGATAAAGGAATAACTCTAAGAAGATATGTTAAAAAATTATGAAAATTTATTTGAAAAGTTATTAAAGACCTAAGTAAGTGGAGAGTATACTATGTGCATGGATAGAATGACTCAGTACCTTTAAAGATGTGTGTTCCTGAAAAACTAATTTATAGATTTGATGCACAGTGAGTGCTTTTCCTATCAAGAAGTGTCCTCACATACTATGACTTAATGGAGTATAGAATCCTATTATATAGGCACACCACAATTTACTTACACAATCCTGTATTTCATACTCAGATATTTTTCTTCTATTTTTCATTAATGCAAATTGTACTGTATTGAATGTATTTCTGTTTATTTACTTGGTATAAATTCTTAGAAGTAAAATTGTTAGGCCAAAGGATAGTCATTTTCAGTATGTTTTATATAGCCTTTCAATCTGCACACCAGAAATATCTCACAAAGTTTCTGCTCCTCCCATCACTTGCCATTTCCTCACATACTCCCTGACCCTGATCACCATCTTTCCATTAATCTTTACTCACAGGATAAGCAAAAACACCCAATCCTCTTGTTGCTAATATTTTGAGTGTGATATAGTGGCGTGTTTGCAGGAGCCAGAAGGCCTGGGTCTGAGTACAGCGTCCACCACTTCTAGGTTTCTATCCTTATTTTAGGAACACATTAGGTGTGGTAGTAAGACTTAGGTGTCAACTTGGCCAGGTGAAGGCACCTAGTTCTGTTGCTGTGGACATGAGCCAATGGTACATGAACCTCATCTGTTGCTGATTACATCTGCAGTCGGTTAGGAGGCGTGCCTGCTGCAATGAATGACATTTGACTTAACTGGCTGGTGCTTAAATGAGAGACTCAACGTAGCACAGCCCAAGCAGCTCAGCATACCTCATCTCAGCACTCGCAGTTCAGCCCAGGCCTTTGGAGATGCAGAAAGAAGTCACCCCGGGGAAAGTCGTTGGAACCCAGAGGCCTGGAGAGAAGGCCAGCAGAGACTGTCCTGTGCCTTCCACGTAAGAAAGAGCCTCAGTTGAAAGTTAGCTGCCTTTCCTCTGAAGATACTAATGAAAAAAATCCCCTTTTATTAAAAGCCAATCCGTCTCTGGTGTGTTGCATTCTGGTAGCTAGCAAACTAGAACCTTAGGTATCATGAATATCTATCATTTTCCAAACATATATGTTATAAATATTTTCCTGAGTTTCACATCTGATTCTTTAATTTTCTCAAGTTTTTTAATGACCACCAGGCATTGTTCTGTTTCTTTGTTTTGGTCTTTTAAACTCTTCATGTAGTCAAATCCATCCATCCCTGTCTATTTGAGGTTTCAGTTCTTTCTTATTACATTTAGAAGTGACTTCCCTATTCCCCCAAATCATATGACTGTTTACTCGTATTGTCCTGCAAGTCATTTATGACGCCATTTTTATATTTATCTCTTCAATCCTTGTGGAATTCATTGTGGTGTGAAATGTGAGTTAACAATCTAATGCACCGCATGGGAAAGGTTCAAACAATTATCCCAGCACATCTATTGAATGATTTATTATTTCCTCACTCATTAAATGTGTTATTTTTATCAAAGTCCAAACATGTGATCACTTTCCAAAATTCTTTATACTCCATTAATCTACAAGTAAAGCATCATTCTTTCTCTCTTTCATCATATTCTAGAACATCCTATCCTATTTTATTTTTTGGTTAAATTTTAGAATTTTTTTATCAGGTTCAAAAATCCTATTGGCATTTTGACTAGAGTTCTACAGAATGAGTATCTTTTATTCAAAAAATTGACCTTCATAATATTGCATTTTCCCATTTATTAATGTTTTATTTCTCATTTGTCAAAGTTTTACTTTGCATCTTTCAGGAACATTTTTTCCTGTTGTTTTTCCTGGGTTTTATATACTTTCCTTAGGTTTATTTGAATTGCCCCTGGTTGCTGACAGGTGTTTATTGTTGCTGATGATGCGAATGGGACGGCGCTGGACTGTGCGTCCCACCTGGCCACTGCAGGAAATCTCACCGCCTCGCTTGCTAGATTGGTCATGGCTTGTTGTTGTCTGTGTTGTTCTTGATTATCATGCGTTTTCACGGTAAATATTTATTTCAACCATAAAATATTGATAAGTGGTATCTTCCTCCCTATCAGGAATTGTTTTATTCCGACTGCTTAGAATTCTAGAAAATGTTAAAGAAGGAGGCTGGTGATGGTGTCGGGCTTGGCTTTCTAAACGTCAGCATCTTCCTCCCGTCCTGCTTGGGGCCAGGGGCCCAGTGAGGGCCGAGGGCCAGGCGCGGTCTTCTTGGCAGAGGCCACAAGGCCTGACCTCGCCCTTCAGTCCCGCCTGGCCCCTGCAGGGTGACAGGGATGGTGAGGGGGGCGGGAATCCGTTATGGGGCTAGAAGGGGAACAGAGAAGGAGCCTCTGCGTGTGCGGGCGTGAGGGCAGGGGACAGAGAGGAGCAGCGGGAGCCGGGGCCCGACCTCTTCCCCAGAGAGCAGTGCTGTGTCACCCAGGACCTCCAGACCAGCCCACGTGTGTCACCTGGGGCCACATGGGTCACTCAGAACCCCCGCTCCGGGCAACATGTGTCACCCAGGACCTCCACACCAGCCCACGTGTGTCACCTGGGGCCACGCGTGTCACCCAGAGCCCCTGCTCTGGGCCACGTATGTCACCCAGGACCTCCACACCGGGCCACGCGTGTCACCCAGAGCCCCTGCTCCGGGCTACGTGTGTCACCCAGGACCTCCACACCGGGCCACGCGTGTCACCCAGAACCTCCACACTGGACCACGTGTGGCTGAGTGGTTACAGCCTCTCCAATCCGGCCACAGAAAACCAGGTCTCTTTCTAAGGGGACAGCAGGTGGGGGGGATAAGAACTGGGATATGGATGCAACATTGCTACTCCCTCGGAAGTGACACAGAAATCCACTCATAAAACATGAACCACACACAACCCAAATAAAAAAATAGGCAAAAGAGCTGAGCAGAGACCTCACCAAAGGAAATGTGCAGATGGAAAGCAGGTGCATGAAAAGATGCTCAACCTCATATATCATTAGGGAATCACGAATTAAAGCAAGAATGATAAGCCACTACGCTCCCATTGGAAGAACTAAAATCCAAAACACTGGCCACACGAAACGCTGCAGGGACGTGGAGCCACAGGAATGCTCGTTCACGGCTGGTGGAAATGCAAAATGGGACAGTCCCTTTGGGAGACCATCTGGCAGTTTCTTACCAAGCCCAACAGAGACTTACCAAATGATCCAGCAACCACACTCCTGCACTGACCTCAGTGGGTTGAAATCACGTCCACACAAAACTCGCACACAGATGCTTACAGCAGCTTTCTTCATAATTGCCAAAAATGAAGAACAGCCAAAATGTCTCTCAAATTGAGAGACTAGATGAAACATTATTTAGTGATTAAAAGCAATGAACTCTCAAGTCACAAAAAAAACATGGGGAAAACCTAAATGCACACTTCTCAGTGAAAGAAGCCAGTGTGTGACTGTGCAGACTGTGGGATTCCAATTAAATGACATTTGAGAAAGGGCAAAACTACAGAGACAGTAAAAGGTTCGGTGTTGGTGGGTCAGGGTTGGGGGAAGGATGAAAGGTGGAGCATGGGACACTGTAGGGCAGTGTGATGATTCTGTACAATGAATGGTGGAGTCATGACATTACTCATTTGCCAAAACCCACATCACTTTACAAGACAGAGCGTGAGGCTCAGTGTCAACTATGGGCTCTGGTTAATAACAATGAACCACTACTGGTTCATCAGTTGTAATAAAACGTACCACGCAAATGCTAGATATTAATAATAGGGGAAAGAAGGAGGGTGATACGGGAGCTCTTTGTATTTTCCGCGCAATTTTTATGTAAATTTTAAGTTGCTACAAAAATAAAACACATTATCAGGTAAACAGATACAAACCATGAAACGCCCAAGTTTCCGCCCCGAGGCGGTGGCTTGGGGGCAGCGGCCCTGGGGGAGGCGCCCGCTGGGCCAGCTGCAGGTCCTTCTGGTTCAGGCTGCAATTCCTCCTTTGCCCCCAGGAGCCCCTGGGAGAGCGCAACAGGGGCTGGTACGCTTACAGCACTGTGGCCATGAGCCCCGAAGGCAGCCTCGGCACCGCTACCTCCTGGCCCTCGGGCAACTGATGATAAGATGAAGGGTCGACAACAAATACCCTCAAAACGTATAGTAATAATATAAAAACGCCCTCGATTTGAATATTCTTAACTGGAAAGTTCTCTTCCATTAGGACATTCTGAAAACTAAATCTCTTTCCCTTATAAAGTCGAGGACATGTAATTCTAAGGTGGTCCCCTTCTGTCTCCTGGGTTCAGGGCTGAGGGGCTCGGGGGTCTCCGGCGTCCTGGGGACTTGGGGGCCGCAGACCACCCAGAGGCATGCTGGGGTACTGTTCTGCTGGCCCTGCTGCAGATGTGTAAAGCACCCTCATTTCCTCCCAAAGTGAATTCTCCTTCCCACATCTTAGAGCTCTTCTGACAGCTAACTTGAGTCCATTTCAATCCAGACCCCACCACGTAAAGTCCAGTGATGGGGGCTTGCTATCAGCAGACACTTAGCATTAGCAAACGGAAGGAATGCAGAGAAAACATGAGTTTAAAACAGAGAAAAAACTCTTGGCTTTTGCCTTATCCGAATGCCCGGTCCGCCCACGCTTGCTTTCTGGAGGTCCTGACCTGTGAACTTCACCTCAGCCGGGAGAAACTGCCCGTCACGAGTTTGATTGGGCTGCAGGTGTTTTCTCTCCTGGAAGCCCAGGGCTCTTGGCGGCCTCCGCTGAGCTGCTGGACCTTCTGCTCTTCTTCCCCCCAGTGCCACCTTTCCTCGGCTTCCAGTTCTCCAGGGCCCTGGTTCACCTTCAAACCCAACACTCGTGTCGCTGGGGCCGGAGTCGACAGCTGGCTGAGCACGGTTTCATATTTCCACCCCAGCCCGGGCACCCGCCCAGCCCAGCCTCACTCGGCAAGCGCCCGCCTGGGAAACCAGCCGCCCCCCCAGGGCTCCACACCCCAGCTCACCCCAGGTGTGCTCCCAGGTGCTCCAAACACCGGATCCACAGGCACAGCTGCTCAGGACACACGCTGGGGACAGGCAGCACACTCACAGACTGAGAGATGGACTCAGAAGGCAGTCGGCCAGCACCATTCCCAGGCGGTGGAGACCTAGGCACGTCCTTTACCTGCCCTGTGCTTCGTTTCCCAAGAGGCCAAGAAGCGCTCAACCTCAGAGGGTTCTTGCGAAGCCATCCATCACGCTGGCTCCAGGCTCCAGCCCCCCGATGCTTCATGGGGACCAGGCACCAGTGTGTCACTGGGATTTGTAGCACTTGGCCAAGCCTGAAAATCTACTCAATAATAACTGAATAGGTGAGGGATGACTTCTGCAAAAAGGCAGGATATACATAAGGCACTTAGCACAGTGCCTGTGACACAGCGAACAGCCATTAAATATTACCTATTATTATTTTACTGTGAGAATAAAGCTTTGTAGTAAAGAAGCATTCATTGGAAAAGCTGTCGTAGTGAGACCCAAATAGCCCTGCCAGACTTGTGAGTGTTTACCGGAGTTAATTTTTGTTTCACAGTTGCCTCAAGGGAACGTGGAATGCATTTTTGAAACTCGTCAAGGGAGCGCATTGGCAGTAGGACAACCACAGTGGCCTCTTGAACCTGCATGGCTCAAACTTTTCTGATCCTGAAAATTATTTGCAACATGCCAGGCCAGCATCTCAGTCCCACTACCTCGCCTCTACTGCTGAATTCCAGGAGGCTGGGCACAGGCTCAGGGGCCCTGTCTCTTCCTTCCCCAACCCATACTCCACCCCACGAGGCAAGTAGGCTGGGACTGCCAGAATTTGCTGAATGAAAATGCAGGTCACACAGTTAAATTTGAATTTTAGGCATTAATACAATTTTAGGCACTTACACTAATATTTATACACTAATATTTATACTAGTGTAAATTTGTCCCATGCACTATTTGGGATATACTTATAGTAAAACAGTATTCATTGTTTATCTGAAATTCAAATTGAGCTGGTATCCTATATTTTATCTGGTAACCTGTGGTAGATTGCATTATGTAACCCACAATTGCCTTCTTAATTTCAATCCATGTTCCTGCAGGCATGAATATACTTGTAGGAGCCTTTGAAGACATACTATCAGTTAAGGTGTTTTTTAAGTTTCCTTGTTGCTAAAACAAGCAGCATGCAATGGGTTGGCTTCAAAAAAAAAAAAGAAAAAAACAGGAATTTATTGGTTCACAGTTTTGAGGTATCAAAATCAAGGTATCATCAGGGCGATGCTTTCTCCTAGAAGACTGTGGCACTCTGGGCTGGCTGCAGCCATCCTTGCTCCTTAGCTTTTCTGCCACATGGCAATGCATATGGCCGCCCTTCCTGGCTTCTCTGGGTTCTTTGACTTCCGGCTTCAGGCTGCTCCCTCTGACTTCCTCTCTCTCTGCAGACTCCTTGTAAGAGTCTATCACACTCAGCCCGATTGAACTGGGCCACACCTGAAGCCACCTCATCAAAAGGTCTATGTGCAGGGGTTCACACCTACAGGAATAGATTTAGTCTAAGAACATGTCCTCCTGGGGTACACAGCTCCAGGCCACTACAGGTATGGAATCATTTGTAAATAGCGTCATCTAAGAAGGGCATTTAGCTTCAGTGCCCAGCCGAATCAGGGTGGCTGAACCCATACAGCTGGATTTCTTTATAAAAAGAAGAAATGTGGCTGCAGCGTGTCAGCGAGAAGCACACAGGAGGAAATGCAGGCAGTCACCATGGGCCAGAGAACTGCCGACCCCAGAACCACTACCGACCCTGGGGGAAAGCATGGCCTTGCCAACACCTGGATGGGGACTTCTGGCCTCTGAAACCATGAGCCGTAAATGCTTGCTGTTGAAGGCAAATGCTGTGTGGCATTTCACAGCAGCTCTGGCAGACTGAGCTGCATCCCTGTACCAGCCCCGCTCACCCAGTCCTGTGGAAGCCTGCTGGGTCCACCAGTGCACACTCAGCTGAGCCCATCGGAGGCCGGCAGTAGGCCTTGACCTCTTATGGTGCCCTCGCCCATTTCCCCATGCCCACTAGGCATACCCTCTGTTGCTCTGGCCCCTTCCCCTCATGCCAGGGCATGTGCCCTTCCTCACTGGCCACAGGGAAATCAGACTACTGAGGGAGGGGTGAAGAGGACGGCCAGCTTCATTATGCTTCCCTCTCTTGGACATCATTTGTTTTCTGCTCAATAAAGTTCTTCTTGGATGGAAACATTCATCTGTCTAGTTGTCCAAAGAGCCAGGCTCTCCCCGCAGAAAGCGCCCTGCAGGAGCCATCCGTCCTGGTGCCTCCCCCTTTCGATTGCAGCTCTCTGAGTCACAAAAGGAAGGAAACCAATCACACTAGCAATTCCATCACCGTTCCATTGCAATCCTGAGAATTCTGCTTCCTCTTCACCACAGTGACTGCATCTCTGTCACTTTCTCTCCTGCTTATATGGAAATTTCCTTCTTCCCATCAAGTTTTTCATTTGTCCCAGCTGGTCTCATCAGTATTACATGATTATAGCAGACCCACAATCCCTGGATTTCTGGGAAGTCACCACACTTATTACCTTCACTAATTTTATAAAATGGAGGAATTTTTGTCAATACTGAGCAAGAAATAGGCAGCTTTATTTTCAATAATACTATTTCAGAATTTTTGAAAACATCCTTCTTCCTTATGGACCTTTGACATTACAGGACATTAGAGTTGCAAATTAACTTAACATTTTCTTAAATTGGAGATTGCCATGAATAACTACTTTCAAAAACCAATCAAATATTTCCCTTCAGCTAGGTGGTTCACATCAAAGTGGGGAAGGGCTTTTAGCTTCTCATAATGAATCCTGCTTTTCATTCCAAGTGCAATCACTTGGAGGCTACAGATAATTTTAATTACCAAGATTGGTGCTTTCTGCTTTAGCTTGCATTTCAAGGCAGGACAGGAAAGAAGGGGCAATCCCTCTTAGAAGAAGTGAGGAGCAGCCCAGGCCCTGCCCGATAGAGCTGGAAAAGGAAAGCCCTCTCTGCTTTACCTCACAGTTCCTCCCATTCATTCACATCTCAGGGCCTACCCCATCCAAGCAGGGATGGAATCGGGAGCAGAAAGCACAGGGGTTCTGCTCTCCTGGACTTACAATCAAGCCCCTCCACCTGCAGCCCTGGGGAGGTGATGGTCACACCTATGGCCCAGGAGGAAAGCTCACCATGCATGTCACACAGGTCCGGGGTTTTCCTCAGGTGTATTTAAGTTCCACGTGGCTGAGAGCTCTGAGTTACCAATGCAATTCTCTTTTAGTAAAAATTATTATTACAGGAAATGTGTGGGTCTGATAACTGGGTCTTTGCCATGTGACATGCTATCATTTTTCCAATCTAAAAGCTCTCTGCTGTGAAGACCCACTGTGGGGAAATGGCGAGAATGGGCATGGCGCCGTCGACTCTGGAACGCCCGGGCAGAACTGGAAGAGACGCAGCCAGGGGTCTGACTGTGGGTCTCTAATCAGTAAAGGTGCCCCTGCGCCCACGTGGTGAAGTTCCCAGTCTGGGGCATGTGAGTTGAGGATACACGCAGCTGCTTTCCATCTTAAACCACCACGTTAGAAAGAGCTCACTCCGTACAGATGTTCTCTCTCCCGGTTTCAGCCTCAAGACAACTTTAGACACATTTTCTTCCAAATCACTGTAAAAGTGAAACCTCGAGACTCATCATATTCCCCTGATGAACTTCTGTCCGTTTAAAACAATTTAATCCTCACCTTTGACCTCATGGAATCCACGGGGTGACCCAAACAAAAGCAGGTTCTGTGACTCTGAACCAGGGGCAGCTCCAGCCCCTCTTGACCATTTTGCAGCAGGGATGCTGAAGTAATCTGTAAATGGCAACCCCAATCCACAGGAATGAGGCTGCCCCGGGCTGGTGCTTGTTGGCTCATGTTCTTGCACAGGGGCACCCCCCAAAGAGTTGTGCAGAAATACATGGCTTGCTCCTGCCCCATTCACACCCCAGCGACACCAGCAGCTTGGAACTGAAGGACACTGTGGCCTTCGGGACACCCCTGAGCTTGTCTGTGCTGCAGCGTTGGCTCTCACCCATGAGCACCCACCCTTTGTACCTGAGAAGCACAGGTAAAGCAACACCTGCAGATGGTCAGACTCCCCGTGGAAATCCCATGGTCAGAAGCTTCAATGCTTCAGATGTAGTAAATAATACATGCCACCAAGTCCCCACCATTTCCGGGGCACTCATTGCATGAGCCCAGGCACGAGGCAGGCGCTCTTCACACGACCCCACTGACCTCTGCAGCCCTTGAGATGCCAGGTCACTGCCCTCTGTCTGTGTGCCAGGATGATAGAGTATCCGGGATTTAAAGTAATTTGCTCAAGGTCAGAAGGCAAAAGGCAAGATGGAAAGACTAGTCCAACCCCTGGGGGCCGGAGGAGCCACCTGGGAAGAGAAGGCCAATAAGAGAATCCGTGTGCTACTCCTGGCAAAGGCGCTGGGCCCTCCTGCTGAGTTAGCCTGGGGCCAGCGTCCTGGGCATCCCCGGACCATCTCCTCCTGGGCTCTGCCATGACCATCCTTGACCCTCCAGGGCACAATGGCCAGTGGTCAGTCTGTATCGACTGGCACAACAGAGTCCAACGCTGGGGTTTCAGGAGGCCCTGGGCTAGAACATCTTGGGGAGTCACTCTCACCTCTTTTCCTGGATCGGGATTTCAGTCCTTTCATGGTCTCAGAAAACCCTCAAGGTGAAGGACCCACCTCTGGCCTTGGACTTCTCCCGTGGACGCGCCTGGCCTGGCCGGTGCCTTCTAAATGCTCACCCTGCCCCAATGCTGCAGAGCAGTGAGCAGGTGAGCAGGAGGGCCGAGGGCAGGTGCTATTATCGCGGATGAGTCGATTGTTTCCTGTTGGATGCTATAGGCCGCTGTGGTTCACGCACAGGTGGGTCCTAGCGAAGACCTGCTCTTCCCTGTGCCTCGGAATAAACCTGCGCCTCCCAGGGGATGTGCCGGGACCTCCACATTCTCCTGGGTGGAATCTGCTACGTGAGTGATGTGAGGGAGCAGCTCCTTCCTGCTCAGGGAGCCCAGACGTCCCCTCCCAGGGGGGCTTTCCCTGGCCACCCGGCCCCAAGTCAGCCCCCCAGGGCTCTCCTCGTGGAGTCTCAAGCTGGGGGGTTCCTGGCATGACACTTCCTCATCTCTGTAGCTCCAGACTCTGCTCTGTGCAATGCCTTGGAAAGTCTCTGCCCAGCTGTCAGTGGGCTGGGTGTGATGGCCTCGGCTCCACCCGCAGAGCCATCCGGAGAGTCCTAAGCACTTTGCACGGGAAAGACAGACCAGCCTGTGATGGAATCTACCTGCCAGGTGGGTTCCCACCTGCTGCTTTAAAATTCTTGTCTGTCCTCTCGTCCCCTTCTCTGAAAAACCAGTTCCCAGACTGATTACGCCCAGCACCCGTGTCTGCTCGCTCGTCTCCATCACATGCACTGCAGCAGGAGCCCTGACGGTTGTGTGGGTGGGGGTCCCTGGGAAGCCCAGGGGAGCCCTGGGAAGGCCCAGGGGGGCAGCTGCCACTGGGGCGAGGCTTGGTCCACTCGGCTGACAGCCCGGCTCTGACCTGGACCGAGGCGTGGCCACGGGTGCTTTCAGCTCCTCAGGTCCCCACGAGGCTTGTCAGGAGGGCTGTCCCCCCTGAAGCAGCACCCTACTTTTTCCTGTCCATTTATGAACCTTCCAAAGGCAGTCACACTTTTATTGTGTTTGATCTCCTTTTTGAGACTACGCCTGCTGCAGCCGGACATGCAGGGAAACCGGCAGCCACACCTGCAGGCGCACAAGGCTGGGGCTGTGGGCTTCAAAGCAGGAAACCACGCAGCGCGCGTCCGCCCAGTCCCCCACACTCCTCCAACTGCGCTGGCCTCCAGGGGTGCCCAGCACCCCAACGCCCCACGCCCTCCTGCCCCCTCCCCTCCCCCTCAGCTGGAAGCCTCCAGTGTCAGTGCTCAGGCACCCAGGGCGGCCCAGCCGGGGGCAGTTAGTCACTAGCTTCCGTCCCCTTCTCAACAGGTCACCGCGGATACACCCCCTCGCCATCGCGCCGGCTGACTCACACGCACACTCAGTCTCTCTCCCTCTTTTGCACACTCAAGCTCTCTCACGCACATTCAATCTCTGTGACTCACACATACACTTGCACACACAATCCTTCTCTGACTCACACACACTCAGTCTCTCAGCTCTCACACACTCAACCTCGCAGGCTCTCTGATTCTCACACACACATTCTCCCTATCACACACACACACACATGCACACACACACACACCAGACAGTAACCACCTGAAGCTGCCCGAGCAGGAAGTGGAGCCGCCTGGCCCGGGGGGTGGGGGGTTGGGGGTAGGGGTGGGGGGCCACCTGCTGCCCTCCAGGCCGGGGCTTCTGGAAGGGTCTCATGAGGAGGCCAACGGTGACGAGCAGGCCAAGGAGAAGCCCGGGGCAGCCGCAGCCCTGACGGAGCCATCCAGCTGGTAGTGGCCGTCGGGCCTACGCCCAGCACCCCTCCTGCAGCCACCCACGCTCCAGTCCCCTAGAAACCACCCCCCGGGTCGCGTCACCTCTCCACACCCTATTGGTCTGTCCTGCCTACCACGAAGCCACATGCGGTCGCCTGTTCTCACCCACCTTGTCTGTGGTCCTCTCTTTCCCAACCTGGGGTTCCCCAGTTCCCACCATCATCCGTCAGCTCTCCTCTGGGGCCACAGGAAACACTCAGGTGCTCCCCCAGGACACTGAGCTTTATGAGGCTGCCCCAGACCCACTTTCCTGGGGACCTGGGGACCCCCACGAGCATGTGGCCTTGGCTAGACTCTGGGAGGAAAGGCACAACCCTGCTTCTCAGTGCCCCCGGCCTGAACACTTACCCCAGAGAGCCAGGAAGGAGGAATTTAGGGACATATCCTTGAAGCAAGGCTGTTGTTCACCTCTTCTGGTTTTTCAACCACTTTCAACATAGAAAATTCATCAAATTTGGTGAAAAGTGCTGCTCTTTAATCTTCAGGTTTTATTATTTCAGGGCTTACTCTTCGAAACCCCCAAAATAATTTGCTCTGCTTTTTGCAGGGTTGGCCTTTGCAATCCCTGTCTCTGCCATGGATTCTCCAAACATCTATTCAGAGACACAACTGGCCTCTTTGTTTGTTCTCTGTCTGTCCTGCTGCTGGGACCATTATTGCCAGCAATTCAATGGGTGGCAAGGTTGCTGGGCAACAATAAAAATAGGGGGAAAGAAAACTCCATCCGTGTCTCAGAATGGGATCTCCCCATATATCAATTAGTATCTTAATGAAGCTGAGGCACTGAAGTCTCTGTGGCTGGCAGGGAAGTGGTGAGATGAGAGTATTGTAACATGGTTTAATGGAGAGAAACACAACCTTCTTTCTCAGCTCCTAGCTCAGTAAGCACGTGGTCTCTTTGGGGGCCATGTAAATGGCAGAGGGAGGAATTTCAGAAGGCTTCCTTTGGACATGGACTCTGCTTGAACTTACTGATACAGATGCGAGAGGTTTCTCACCAGTTTTAAGGCAATACCTGAAGTCCAATGATGCTGATACCAAAAATGTTCTAATAGGAGGGCCCCTCATTCACATTTCTCATTTCACCCCCCTTTTTGTGCATTGAGAGCATCCATGGTCTGCCGATTTGCAAGGTGCTAACCTTTCAGAACACCCTTTGTGAGTGGCAGTCTCAGGGCCACAGTGGCTGCTGTGCCCACAGGCAGGACTTTCAGTAAGGACTCTGCCAAATTTAACACAAATCCTGGCCCGGGGAGGCCAGAGGTGTTTGATGTCTTGAGGAAAGGAAGCCTTATGGACATGGCTTATGGAGTAGTCATGAGGATTTTCACTGACTTACATTCTGAAATGTAAACCTCCTGTCTGAATAGTATGTCAGTGGGTGGACAGGTGGGAATCCTGAAACTTGTATGAAAAGTTTTCCAGGCACAAGTAACTGAGCTAAAAACTGAAGTCTGCCTGGATAAGTTATTCCTGTGACCAAATGGGTTAATGAAGTCTGGCGAGTGGTGGTGGCATCCCAAGCCCTATCATTTTCATGACTCCTCACTTGTATGCTCCTGGGGAATCCTGACACCTTCACTGCATCTCAGAGTGGACGGGAAGACTTAATGTTAAGATGGCAAACCTACCAAAAGCAGTGCAATCTCTATCAAAAAACAAATGGCCTTTTTTGCAGCAATGGAAAATCTGTGCTCAGATTAGTATAAAATTGACCCAAATAGCCAAAACAATCTTGCAAAAGAAGAATAAAGTTGGAGAACTCACACTCCCGATTTCAAAACTAACCCCAAAGCTACAGTAACCAAAACAGGGTGACCCTGACATAAAGATAGACATAGAAACTTATGAAATAGAATTGAAAGAATCTATGACCAATTGATTTTTACAAGGGTGCCATGTCCACACAGTAGGGAGAGCAGAGTCTCTTCAACAAATGGGCCTGAGACAACTGGAAATCCATAGGCAAATGAATGAAGTCTGACTTCAACCTCATACCATATAGAAAAAAAATTAACTCAGAATGGATCCAAGACCTAAATATAAGAGCTAAAGCCTTACAACTCTTAAACTAACACAGGAGTATATTGCTGGCTGAAATGTAAAATGGTGCTGCTTCTGTGGAAAACATTTTGGCAGTTCCTTAAAACATTAAAGTTATCGTATAACTTGGCAATTCTACTCTTAGGTATATGCCCAAACAAATTAGGTGAGTGTATGGATAAAATTATTATATTTTCCTGATGAGTTTGACCCTTTAATCAATAGATGATATCTTTTTTGTCTCTGTAACCTTTTTTTTACTTAAAGTCTATATTGTCTGAAATTAGTATAATCACCCCAGCTCTCTTTTGGTTACTATTTGCATGGGATATCTTCATTTATCCTTTAAGTTTCAACCTATTTGTGTGTTTGGTTCTAAGGCTCTTGTAAACAGCACATAGTTGGACCATGTTTGGGCTTTTTTCTTTTTTTCTTTTTGTTTGTGTTAATTCATACTGCCAATTTTTTCCTTCTAATAGGGGAGTTTAATCCATCTATATTTAAAGTAATTACTTATAAGGGAAGACTTAATTATGTCATTTTGCTATTTTTTTCTTTAGTGCATTAATCACCATTAATTACAGCCTCCATTAGTATCTTCTTTTATTTTTAATTGATTTTTTGTGGTATATAATTTTGATTCCAAGCTCTTTTTCTTTTCTATATATATATTTTTTGTTATTTTCTTGGTTAATTTCCCTAGGGATTAAAATTAGCCTCTTAAACTTATAACAATCTGTTTTGGGTGAATAATACCTTAGCTTCAACAGCATAATCAAAAGCTCTGTTTCTTTGCAGACCTCTCCGCCTTTCTGTTGTTGCTGTCACAGGTTACACCCTTACACGCTGTGTGCCCATTAACATAGATTTATGATTATTGCTTTATACATTTGTCTTTTAAATCATATAGAAAAATAAAGTAGTTACAAACCAAAAATATAGTAATACTGGCTGTGCTGGTTTGAAAGGATGTATGTCCCTAAGAAAAGCCATGTTTTAATGTAAATCCCGTTTCATAAAGGCAGAATAATCCCTATTCAATACTGTATGTTTGAAACTGTAATCAGATCATCTCCCTGGAGATGTGATTTAATCAAGAGTGACTGTTAAGCCAGATTAGGTGACGACATGTCTCCACTCATTTGGGTGGGTCTTGATAAGTTTCTGGAGTCCTATAAAAGAGGAAACATTTTGGAGAATGAAAGAGAGTCAGAGAGAGCAGAGATTGCTGCAGCACCACGAAGCAGAGAGTCCACCAGCCAGTGACCTTTGGAGATGAAGAAGGAAAACGCTTCCCGGGGAGCTTCATGAAACCAGAGGCCAGGAGAAGAAGCTAGCAGATGACACCGTGTTCACCATGTGCCCTTCCAGATGAGAGAGGAACTCTGACTGTGTTCGCCATGTGCCTTTCCACTTGAAATAGATACCCTGAACTTCACTGGCCTTCTTGAACCAAGGTATCTTTCCCTGGATGCCTTTGATTGGAAATTTCTACAGACTTGTTTTAATTGGGACATTTTCTCTGCCTAAATTCCCCTTTCTAAAAGCCGTTCCATTTCTGGTTTATTGTGTTCTGGCAGCTCGCAGACTAGAACACAGGCTTCTGTGGCTGCCTGGCTAGCACCTTTACCAGTGCTCCTTATTTCTTCAGGTGCCTCTGGCCACTGTCTGGTTCCTTTCCTTTCTGCCTGATGGACCCTATTTAGCATTCCCTGTAGGATGGGTCTGCTGATAAAAAAAAAAAAACACCCTCTGCTTCTCAGCATTTGTTTATCTAGGAATGTGTTCATTTATCCTTCATTTTTGAAGGATGAATTTTCCAGATACAGCATTCTTGGCTAACAGGTGTTTTTCTTTCTGTCTCTTAGCACTTCGAATATGCCATACTGTTTCCTTCTGGCCTCCATGGTCTCCAGTGAGAAACTGACTGTTAATCGTATGGAGAATTCCTTGCATGGGACAAGCCATTTTCTTCCTACTGTTTCCAAGATTCTTTATACATCATTGTCTCTTGACATTTGATTAATAACTGTCTCAGTGTGGATCTCTTTTCAATTATTCTTCCTGGAGTTTATTGAACTTCTTGGATGGGTAGATTAATGCCTTCTATCAAATTTGGGAAGCTTTGACCTTTAGTTTTTCTAAATATTTTTTCTTCCACTTTCTCTCTCTTTCCTTCTATGACTCCAGTTGTTATGTTTGATGGTGTCCCACAAGCTCTATTGATAGTTCTTCATTATTTTGTTTTCTTTCTGCTGTTCAGACCAGATTATTTCAGTTGAACTATTTTCAAGTTTACTGATTCTTTCTTCTGCCTGCTGAAAACTTCTGTTAAAATCTTATGCTGAATTTTTCATTTCAGTTATAGTTTTCAGTTCCAGAATTTCTGTTTGGTTGCATTTTATAATTTCTCTCTCTTTATTGATAATCTCTATTTGTTGAGACATCATTCTCTTGTTTTCTTTAGCTCTGGGAGCATATTTAAGAAGATTGAGTTTAAGTTTAATAAGTCCAATGCCTGTGCTTCCTAAGGGACAGTTTCTTGTAGTTTTCCTTATGAATGGTCCATACACTTTTGCTTCTTTGCATGCTTCACATTTTTTTGTTGTTGTTGAAAACTGGATATTTTGAATATTATAATGCGGTAACTCTGGAAATCATATTCTTTACCAGAGTCAGTATGTACTTTTGCTGCTTGTTTTGGTTTGGAATTGTTTGGTTAATGACTTTTCTAAATTATTTTTATAAAATACATTTTTATTAATGTTCTCTGAAGCTTCTGTTTCATTGGTCAGTTATCAGCTAGTATCTTAACAAAGATGTCTTAAACACCAGGAGCCAAATAAGAAAAGTAGAAAAGGAAGAGGAGGAGGAGGAGGAAGAAGAAAGAAGAAAGAAATTTTATAATTAAAAACCCTCTCTAGTCTCTGCAGGTTGCCTCTATGTTAGAGGCCTCCTTCAATTTACAGCACTGCCTTAGCCTAATTTACAGCACTGCCTTAGCCTAATTTACAGCACTGCCTTAGCCTTCACTTCCTGTTTGTGCTGCGCCTAAATAGCAGTCATAGATGAAAGTTTAGGATCTTCTCAGGAATTTTCTGAGAATGTCCCCTGCCCTGGGCATGGGTGTAGTTTCCTAAATTCTGGCATATGTGGACACTTTTCAATGATCTCATTCTCCAAAGAATCTCTTTTCCTAGGGTATCCTCCCAAGCTTCCTCAGTGACCTCTATTGTTTGCCTCAACTATGGTCTTCTGCAGCAAGTAGCAGTGTTTTCGAGGAATGTTTTCTATGTAACCACTTTTCCTTTCTGAGAGAAGTTCAAGCTAGGCAAAACAAACTCAAATGCTTTATCTCAGCCCTTCAGGCAGCCCACACACAGGCAAAAGCAGATGAAGACGGGTCTTTGAGAAAAGGTCTGTTCTGACCCCTGCAGAACCAGGCCCAGTTCTGCACACTGAGAGCCAGGCTGTCATCTCCAAGACCGACATTAAGCCAGGGAGGGGAGGTGGAGTGAGGGCAGGTGAGAGCACCACAAAGCTCTCCTGCCATTTTGCAGGTGACTGTTTCTTGATTCAGCATCTTCTTGGCTGCTGTAAACATTTGACTATTTTCCAGAGTTCCAACAAAGATAATGCAAGAAGTTTTGTTCATTCGTGTGTGAGCTTCTGTGGATGGATTGGCCATTTTCACAGATGCCTCCACATCTCTGGTCCCTACATTTCTAGCCTGAAAAACAGGATGGGTGGTGGTGTCATTGGGCGAGGGTGCAGGTTTTGAGGAAACTCTTGAAACTTGCCCAGAGTGACCTAGATGTGGGAATCAGATCCAGGTCTCTGGCTCCTGATGCAGGTTCTGAGCCCAGCAGAAAAGACCAAGTCTGGGTCTTGCCCATTAAAATTCATATTATTATCTCTTTAGGCTTTTTAGTGCCTTGTTTGAACCCAAATCTTCTCTTCTCATATGTCACATGCTTTCCAGAATTATATGAATTAAATTAATACTGTTTTGAGAATGCCATGACATCCTTGAGCTACATGGAGCCAACTCCAAGGGTCCCAAACCCAAGCATGGGTATCCCTGCTGCATCTGCTCACATCTGCACCTCACCCCACCTAGGAGGGGAGAATCACTCTTTTTTGTTCTTTCATTTTCCCCATGAGTCAGTCAAGCTTCCTGTAGGAAACAGATGATGTCTTCAAATGAATCACTGCAGTAGGTCTAAAGGGACTATTAAGAAAGGAATGGGAAGGATTCAAGGCTCCCAGCAGGGGTTGATGTCACATAGAGAGGTGGCAGAAGTGAGTCCTGCACCCAGAGAGGGGTGCCATGGAAGAGAAACCCGGAAGGAAGCCTGTGGATTGAACATCCCAGTCTCACTCCCTTCCCACCTTCCAATTTCCTGCCAATGTCTCCATCGCTGACAGAGGTCAAGGGAGCCACTTCTTCCCAGCTGACCACCCATTCTGGAGCACTAAGCAAGGAAGAGAAGACTGCATGCAGACCTGGGAGGCCAGCAAAGATCCAGTATATCCACCCAGTTGTCCTTTCAATTATATCATCACTCCCCCAATTAAACCTCTCTCCGTGAGAAACATGCATTGCACAAACTAAAACATATGGCAGATCCAGAGTCTCAAAAAAGCAAAGCGTGGGTGAGTTAGAACACACCACCTCTACTACATCCCCTGCCAGCCTGGCCAGCAGCACTGTCCCATTTCCAGAATCATAGGTCAAGGTCTTAATGCCCACTTGGGCTCATCACCAGATTCCCCAAGCTCCAAACTGGGTTCTGAGTTTTGACCTTGAGCCTGATGCCACGCTGGGCACAGCTCCCAGATTAAGTTGGACTCTCCTGGCGTTTCGCTCTAAATGAACCCTCCTCACCCTCCCCTTCTCAACTTGCACATGCACACATGTGCACCAACCGCTACACATTTATCCATGCCCCGCATTAGTCTGCCAGGGCTGCTGAGGCGAAGTAACACAGACTAGCCAGGTGAAACAACAGGAACTTGCTGCCTCACAGGTATGGAGGCTAAAGGTCAAAAATCAAGGTGTTGGCAGGGCTGGAGGAGATCCATGCCATGTATTCCCCTGGTGTGTGGCAGGGCTGGCAGCCCATGGCACTCCGTGGCTTGTGGCACGCCTCAATCTCTGCCTCTGTCACTTGGTCAATTTCTTTGCTGTCTCTCTGTGTCCAAATTTCCTCTTCTTAAAGGACCTCATTCGTATTTGATCACAGTGTGCTCTAATCCAGTTCAGCCTCGTTTTAACTAACAGCATCCTAAAGACCTTGTCACTAACAATTCACATTCACAGGCCCAGGGAGGAGGACATGGGCGTGTCAGTCTATCCTATCCCCCACCTTCACAAGTGTGCACACACACACAAACACACACCCTGCCCTGCCTATGGGATAGGAGGAAACACAGGATCCAGAGCCACATCCACTGAAGTCTGACTCTGTCCTTCCTCTGACCAGGTGAGGACCTTCTGTCAAGGCACTGACCTTGCTAGGTCTCAAGGTGCACGTACGTATTATAAAAGGCGCTGGCACCATCTTGCAGAGAGCGTCACTACGGGGCCTGGAGGAAACACGTTGGAAGGCCCTTGCTGTCCGTGCTTGTGGTCAGAGGCTAGACCTCACCACCTCACCACCTGAGTCCCTGCAGGTGTGAGTCCTTTTGTAAGCAGGACCCTCTGAAGATGGATTCTCAGGGAGCGTGCAGACCCATCTGCATATAGGATCGTCTCAGGTGTGTAGGTGGGGCCAAACCAAATGAGGCGGCCTCCATCCGCATGCCTGGACGCCTTCATAAGAGAGGAAATTCAGGCTCAGAGGCAGGAGCCAGAGGTCGGCATCAGCAGAAGCAGGACAGGCCGACCTCAGGAGGGATAGATGGCCACCTGATGGGAGGCAGGGGTGCCAGTCAGGGAGCCCCAAGGTCTGCAGCAGGCCCCACCAGAATGCTACAGAACTGGGGAGGGGTGTGGCCTTGAGGACGCTTTGAGGATGGACTTCCAGCCTTTGACACCCAGACACAGCGGATGCTTGCTGCTCAGGCGGACCCCTGGGTGATGTTTGTCACAGCAGCTCTGGCAAGCTGAGACAATGCCAAGAAGTGCATTTTGTATACAACACACACACACATTCTTGGAAAATCTCAGGGAAACTGAAAGTCAAAAGGGAGCCCAGAAGAACCGTCCAAGAGTCCCCCTGTGCCTCCTCCAGCTCCCCTCCCTGCCACTAGCAAGAGCTTTTCCAACCTGAGTTCTGAACACAGAGAACTGATTTTCTGATGAATAGGAAAAGATAACGTGTTTGATCAATAACAACAGAGCCCCTGGACCCAAAGGGAAAACACAGCAATTACACCAGCTTTGCGCTGTGCGCCGGACTGAAGAGCTGAATGTTAAAAATGCTATTGGAATGGATCTCAGGCAGGTCAAGAAAAAGAGATTCTATTCTTCCATCCACAGTTCAAATATCCTTTCACCTGAGCTGCCATCCCCGAAGAGAGCAGGCTTGGGGACTGAACAACTGTGTTTAATCGATTCAAAGAACCCAATAGAAAGAGGAAGAGCCAACAAGCAGAGACACTCATCATCTTTGTACCAGCCTCGGTCTCCAGGAGCCAGAGCGGTCCCCGGGGAGCCAGGACCCCTGTCACTTCCAGAAGGTCCTGCCCAGGTAGGAGTTTAATGGTTGTGATCTCCATGAGTGAAGGAAGACAAAGGGCAGGGAGCCCGACCAGTACTGGGCGCTCAGACTGGCCCCTGGGGAGGCCGGGAGCAGCAACTCTCCAGGCTTTTGTATTGTATGGTTTGCTTTGTACTTTTCAATCTGTTTTATGGAGGCATAGTTTACATGCAATTAAATTCACCAGTTTTAAGCATATGACTCAGTGAGTTTTAACAAATATATAGTGTATAACCATAACCGAGACAAGATTTCTATTCCCACAGCCAATCCTTCCCCCAAACCCAGCCCTAGGCAGCTACCTATCTGCTTTCTGTCGTTATAATTTTGGCTTTTCCAGAAATTCACATAATTGGAATAATACGATATGTGCACTTTGTGCCTATTTTTTTTTCTTTTTTTTTTAACCCAGCATAACATTATTAAAATCATCCAAGGGGGTGCCAGGGCAGTTCAGTGGTAGAATTCTCACCTGCCATGTGGGAGACTGGGGTTCGATTCCCAGTCCCTGCTCTTCCCCCAAAAACAAACAAACAAGCGAAACAAAATTCAACCAATGGTGCTGAAATAACAGGATATTCAGATGGAAAAAATAATGAAATGTGGCCCCATCATACAACTTGCAAAAAAAAATTCATATGTATTATTGCATTTACCAATAGACTATCCTTTGTGATTGCTTAAAAGTATTTCATTTCATGGATATATCACTATTTGTTTATCCATTCACCAATAGATAAACACTTGGTAGCTTTCCAGTTTGGGGATATTATGAATAAATATTCCATGAACATTCGTGTCCATGCCATTGTGTGGATCTAGATTTTAATCTCTCTTGGGTGAATAGTAAGGACTAGGATTGCCAGGTCTAGCACTAAGTGGGTTTAGCTTTATAAAAGTCTGCTAAACTACTTTTCCAAGTGTTATATCATATTACATCCCCACTAGCAATCCTGAAGTCTGGTTACTTCACATCCTCACCCTGACTTGATTATTGTCCGTCTTGATCATTGCTGTCATTCTAAGGAATAGGCAAGGATATTATCTCATTGTGGTTTTAATTTTAATTTCCCCAATAATTATTGATGCTAGCATTTTTTAATGTTCTTGTTCATTTGTATATCTTCCTAGATAAAATACATGCTTAGATCTTTGCCCCTCCTTTATTGTGTTGTATTATTATTGAGTTGTAAAATTTATTTAAATATTGTTGATGCACGTCCTTTATCAGATATGCAATGCAGATATTTTCCTTCTCTCCGTGGCTTGCCATTTTATTTTCTTTACAATGTCTTTTGAGGAACGGTTATTTTTCAAGTTATGTAGTCATGTTTATTAATTTTTTTTTCTTTTATGGTCTGACTACTCTAGGTCCTAAGAAATGTTTTCCTCAGCCAAAGTTACAAAAATTATCTCCAGTGTTTTCTTAAGAAGTTGTACAGTTCTAGTGTTTTACAGGGGAGGGTCTGTAAGCCTCTTTGAGTTAATTTCTTATGTATGGCATAAAGTAAGGATTGAGATTCATATTTTTTTGGTATGTGTATATGCAATTAATACAGCATCATTTACTGAAAAGACTCTCCTTTCCCTCTTTCACTTTCCTTGGCAAATTTATTACAAATCGGTTCACTAACTATGTGTGCATCCATTTCTGGACTCTATTCTGTCCATAGCTGTGAGCATCTGCTTTTTTGGCAGCTCCACCCTCTTAACCCATGTAGATTTATATAGTTGAATTGAAATAAGGGAATGTGATCCCTCCACCTTTAAATTTGGTAAGTCTTTTGCATTTCTATATAAATTTTAGAGGAAAACAAGCCCGCTGTGATTTTGATTCGACCTGCGTGTATCTACAGATCAATTTGGTGAAAATGGACATCTTAACAATATTGAGCTTTCGGTTACATGAACAATGCATCTTTCTCCACTTATTTAAGTCTTCTGTAATTTCTTTCAGGAGTGTTTTGTAGTTTTCACCCTACAAATCTTGCATGTATGTTGTTACATCAGTTCTTAAGCACTTCGTGTTTTGAGGGGATTATCTATTGCGGGTGTTGAATATAAACATTATTTTTAATCACTTTTTATTTCATTTTGAATCCTCTTGTAAACAGCATACTTACAGTTCAATTTATAATTGTTCATTACTAAATTGTAAAACTAAAATTTAATTTTTGTATATGGACCTAGTATTCTGTGATCTTATTTATTCATCAGTTTTATAGTAGCTTTTTTGTTGATACATTAGCATATTAAAGAAAAACAATCCTGTTTTACTCCTGCTTCCCAGCCTAATATGATTTTTATTTATTTATCTTGCCTTATTACACTGGTCATTGGGGCAGGGGTGGGGATCAGGTGTGCTGTTACTTATAGGTTTTTATAGACAGTCTCAATCAGCTCAAAAAAGATCCCTTCTATTTCTAACTTTCTGAGAGTTTTTACCATGAATAGATTTTGAGTTTTGTCAAATGCTCTTTGGGTTTTATTTTTATCCTGTTATTATGGTGAATTGCTTTCATATTTCAACAGTAAACCATCTTTACGTTCATGGATAAAATTCAGTTGATCAGTCTGAAATAACTTTTTGTTATAATGTTGGATTCAACTTGCTATTATTTTGTTAAAGGCTTTGTGCATATGTTCATAAAGAATATTAGTTTCTAGTTTAACTTTATTGTAATATATTATTCTGATTTTGGTATTAGGATACTGCCAACCTTATAAAATGAGTTGGGATGTGTGTCTCCCTCTTATTTCTTCTTATTTCTCTTAAATATATTGAGATTTGTCTTGCAGCCCAGAATATAATTTATCTTCAGTAACTGTGGGAGTCAATTGCCAGCACCTCTTCCCGGCTTTGTGTTCAGTGGTTTCACGGTGTTAGCTGGAAATCAGTCATGGTGGGAATATTTATGATGCAGAAACTGGCAAACGCTGCAATTAGGGCTCTGTTTTTCTTGAAGAGCCAATTGTTAAACAGTTATCCACACACCACCATTTATCCTTGGGAATGTCCCATTCTCTCTTGTTTGTTTCAGTGTCAGTCTGTACATGTGAAAATAAACGTGAGCTCCTGCTGGTACCTCCGGCCCTCGCTCAGCCCCGCAGGACCAGTGCCCATCTTCCCTCCTGGATTATTTGTAAATTATTTTCTGACATTGAGAAAGTTGGCTCGCATCGCGCATAGCTCAGAGCTTATGTACTCAACTCCGGCACACACGTGGTGCTGACAGTTCCCGACCTGTACCTGCGTGAGTAGCAGATTCACCGGGTGGGGTGCAGCGCTTACACCGCCTGTCACGGAGAAGTAACGCTCGCCTCTAAGCCAGCAGCTCTCCGAGGACTCTGCAGCGTCTCCCTAGTCGGCTGGCGGGCATGTAGAATACCCCTCACAGTGGAGTTGATCTCACATAATCAGATTAGTGTTGAGCCAAATATCTTAATGGGCCCCCTGAAGATCCCAGCACTCTCTGTGTCTGTGCAGCCCCTCCTCTCTGCCCTGCATGCTCCAGCTGCCTCTAGCTCCACGCAGCAATCTCCCACCCTCCATCTCAGCAAGACTGCTGCTTCTGCCTGGGGTGCCCCAGGCTGCAGAGCCGCTTGGACGCTGCCTCAAGGCAGAGCTCAGCAATCACGTGGCCATCATTGTTTCTCTTTCAGGTATTATCGTGGTCCTGTGCTATCTGTTGTTGAAGGGCAGGAAAGCTTATTCCACGTCTTAATTTCATTTTCCAGTTGTTCAAGGCAGGAGGTTACTGATTAAAATTAGAAGGCTTTGGTAGGTTTGCTTTTCATAGTGGACTAGATTAGCAATTCGGGAAATATCCTCTGCATTTGGAGGTTTGAGCAGCCAGGTCAGTTCAGTGGTGGTGCTGGTGCTAGGTTCCCCGCTGTTAACAGAGAGGGGGTGGGGGGGGACAATGTGAATTGTGGATAAAGCCCAAGGTTATTAGTAGTACCAGTAGGATTGAAATTGGAGACACAATCATGAACTCATGTAGAGATACAGAAAGATAACAGATTGGATAGATAATCGATGATGATGATAGAGAAATGGTAGCCAGATGATAGATTTCCTAGTTTTATTTGCAGAGATGCTTAGAATCAATGGCATTCCATTAATAATGAGTCAATCTAGTGCACAGATTTTGGTTTCTAAATACTATTTTCCCTTAAAAGAATAAGAGAGTTAAATAAGTGATACATTCCTGCACTGGGTCGGGGAAGGAGGTACAAGTTGAGCTTGTCATGTGTTGCTGTGCAAAAAGATAAAGCAATGGTCAAAAGGTGTTAGAGATATATCAAAGCACAGAGGAGCCAGTTGGAAGGGGTTCTCACCAACCAAATAGAAGAAAATTTGAGCTTTAAAACCAATCAGTATATTAAAGGATTTTAACTCATTTAATTAAAAATCAGTTAAAATCCATTAATATTATCATATCAGTAATATTATAATAAATGATCTGCCAATATCATTAAACCAGTAATTTATATAAGAGTGAACTCATGGGTTCTTAAGAAAACTAAGAACCAGTAAAGTAAATGTGGCAAAATACTAAAATTGGTGAATCTGGGTAAAGCGTACATGGGCGTTCTTTTAGCCATTGTATATAGAAGCAAATAACTTGGTTTCTAGGTTTCACAGGTCCACAGATGGAGAGAAATTTTGCCCCAAGAGGCACCCCTAATGGATTTTGATGAGATTTTGGACTGAGTAGTTGCTGAAACAGCTTAAGGTTTTGGAGTTGCTGGGGTGGAATGGATGTGTTTTGCAAGAACATGTCGTTTTGGGAACCAGAAGGTGGATTGTGGTAGATTGAATCAAAGACATGTTCACGCCTAATCTTGGTCCTGTGGGATTCGACTTATTTTTTAACAGGGCCTTTGAAGATCCTTTTTAGATGAGGCCAAATTGAATCAGGTGCGTCTTAATCCATGTCACTGGAGTCCTTATGAGCAGGGGAAACTTGCACACAGCCAGCCAGGCAGGAGAAGCCAGGGAAGGAGAGAGAGATGCCATGTGATAGGAACAGAGATGCACGAGCTAAGGAGTGCCCAGCATCACTGGCAACTCCAGGAGAAAGCCCGGCCCATGGAGACTTCAATGTTTGACGTCTAACCTCCAAAACTGTGAGCCATCAAAGCCCTGTGGTCAGCCAAGTGTCCTAGGCAGATTTGTCGTAGCAGCCCTGGCAAACTAAGATAAGTGGAGAGCATGTTTCAGTACAAAGTGATTCAAAAATTTTAGATGCTATAATTTGTTGTTTTTAAGGACATCCTACTATTGCATGTCTCAGTTTCATCTCCTGAAAATCTTCCCTCTCTTTCCAGACTTGTGAGAGGGTTTATGAAATTTTCAAAAAACAAACCCTATGTTTTATTGACAATGCTTCTATTGCAATTTCCCCTTGTTCAAAATCTTATCTACATATAGAGCCATATCAATTGCCATCATCATTCTTTAAATACAGCTCTTTGATCCAAACTCCAGCTGAACTGGGAATATATGAAGGAAAGCACAGCCTGCAGAAATGATATCTGCTTGGATTGTGGGCCCCTCAAAACCCAGAGAACAATTCACTTATAAAATGAAGTCAGGCAACTGGGCTTTCAGATGTACACACCCCCAAGGACAGAGAGCAAGTCATACTGGAACTGTCCATTTGTGACCAGGAAAACACAGCCTGTCTGTCTTTGGAGGAGAGCAGAAGGCTGGGAAATGCAATGCCTGTCACCTTTTGACGTGCCAGGTGAGGCTTGAGAGAAACAAATCACTTCATGGCTGTCTGGAGACAACATAGTCCTCCCAAGAGGTTCACAGATGGTGACACATACAAGAGCAGGACTGGCACCAAGCAACCCGCTGGACCCTAAGAGGACACTCAAAGCACGGGCCACCTCCTGAAAAGCTATGTAGAATAATTAATAGTTAACACCCCCAGCCCCAGGTCCCAAATGCCAGTAGGGTACCTGGTCATCATGACAACCAAAAATGCACCCCCCACTCCCAAAGCCCCCAAAGGAGAGCTGCCGGCCCAGCTGGGAGCCACTGCTGGCGAGGCGTTTGGGAGACACATAGATGCTGTCGATTCACCAGCTACAGCCGATTCTTCCTTCCTTTTAGATGCTACTTGCACACATGGTCATTCTAGGGCTCGTTTCGATTAATCCCTTGTGTGTCTGTCTGTCCAGGAAGAGGGATGGCTTCTCAAAGACTGTCGGGGCATTGGGCCGCCAGCTCCAGGGACTGAGAAAGCAGACAGAAGCCGTGAGGTTTCAGGGTGTGTTCCCTCGCCAGGAGACAGAGCCTCCTTCCTGACCTGGGAACAACCCACGGCCATGGCCCAGTGAGCTCTGAGAGCTGAGCTCGGATGGACCCCTGGGTTCAGGCCATGACGTGTGCAGCCCTGCCTTCATGCCGAGAAGGACAAGGGGTCAGGAGGGAACCAGGAGTGAGTAGAGCAAGAGGTGCATGAAAAGGCAAATTAAAGGAAGACCAGGGGCTTCATAATGACAGCTCAGGAAGAGGTAAGCAGCTGCAATCTCACAAAATAGTTCCCCAGAGAGACCCTTCATCTCCCAAATCAACATGCCATCCCAGGGAATTCAGCTCGACCATGTGAAAATCAGCCGGGCGAGAAATGGCCTTTTGTGCTGCCCCAGGTAGACGCCTTTGGACCTAGTTTAGCCAACAGGTGTCTCTTACGAAGGGGGCGTTCCTGGGAGGTAAAGAGATGGCAGAGTCTCTTAAAAGGGTATCAGAGTGAGCTGAGTGCGCCAATATGCCCAGAAAACTGGACAGACTGCCGTGTCCTGGTGTGCCCCGGTGGACAGAGAAGCTCTGGAGACCAGCTCGGCTCCTTCCACTAACTTCTACCCTGAGACAAGGGGTCAAAATGGCTCAAAGAGAGAGAAGGCAGCACTCAGGGATATAAAGTGCCAGGTCACACAGGGCTATTTCCGGTGAGCTCTAAATCAGCGCAACAGGTCACCGAACCCTGCAGGAAGGCAATGCGGCCGCTGCAATTGGCGGCTCTGGCTGTGCTGACATGCATCGCTGCTCATGCGGCACAGTGGACTGAATTGGCTTGTTGCGAACCGACCTGTCACTAAATCTAAGACTTGCCTTGACTAGCAGCAAGGGCATAGTCTCGCTTTGTGGAGAGGTAGCCTCGTGGATACCGCCCTGGAAACCATGGTTGGAGCTGTGAGCTTTTGCAGGACAACCGAGGAATACCCACACGTCAGGGAAAGCCATGTTTTTGCACAATCTCAGCCACACCAAGGGTGACAGGTGACAGTGCCAGCAAGGCCAGCGTGCAAGGCTGAGATCGCCCAGTTCCCGGTGGAATCAGGGCACTGTACAGCAAGCACCACGCCAGGTCCTGCTCCCGGGTGCCCCTCCACCCTCTACACTGCCCCAGGTCGAACGTGTGTGGGAGTGCGTGTGCATGAGTCTGCAAACATGCCCACATACTCATATCAACATGAATAAACACACCTCACACACATACACACACATATGCGATCAGCCCACATGCATATTTTAAATGAATGGAAATGACTCGCCTTCCCAAATTCATCACCATGAGACAGGGACGAAATCTCTGTCAGTCCAAAAGACTTGCCAGATGGCACTTCCCATTCCAATTTATCAGGAGGGAAATACAGGGGGGCTTTCTAGATAACAATGTTGGATTGAATAGCTGACAGCTTCTTTTGCCACCAGGTTTATGGTGTTCAATGAGCAAACCAGCACAGAGCACATCATCCACCCCTCCCATAGCCAAAGCAAGGAGAGGCCACAGCACAATTCGCATAAGCGACCACATTGAAGTGACTGGCACTATGGCACAAATGCTTGGCTCTCTATATCATCCATGGTGGCCTCCGTTGATTTAGGGGAAAGCCGCATTTGGCTTTGGTTTACTCCTAGTTAATAAATGAACTTGTCCTGCCCCCAACCCTCAAATAGCCAGAAGAGAAAGAGGAAATGAGAAGCCGCTTGTGGCACCAGGACGGTGATGGTGATTCAGCAGCAAAGCCCCCGCGTGATCTCAGCCTCCTGCTGCAATAACTCTGTTCCATAAATATTTAATGCTTTAGCTGTGTTTTCTTAAGCCAAAAGTTGACCCTTATTTGAAGTAATCGTAACTGACCAGTATTTGCACTGCCTGAGGAAACAGGAAATTTGCATCGGGCTTATCCGAGCCAAAATTAAACATTTATACATTCTGTTCACTTTGCTTGTCATTAGACCCAACGTACTATGGTTCTCTGCATTCAGGTCTGTACTAAAAAAAAAATGTTTCCTCTTGGAAATAAAATTACCCATGAAAGTTACACTTGTTCTAGGAGCGGCAATGCACCTCCAAGAGCCTCTGCGCCATCTTTCAAGCACGTAAAGGTCCGCTGGAAACGTGCACTTGTTCTCCCTTGCGTCTGAACCCTGCATCTAAGAGGGGTCACGTCTCGCTTATACCCAGCCCTGTGTTTGTCTGCCTGGTTGGGTGGTGGCTAATACCATTTGATTCTTAAATAACAACACTGTCTCCAGACTCTTCTTTCTGCCTTCCTCCCAACAAACAAAAAATGGGGGAGAGTAGACAGGGACAGAGCAAGATGGCAGGTAAAAGAGAAGCTGGCAGGTAATAATTAAGAACGAGAGAATGGAGAGGTTTTTACAGGCTCTCCAGCAGCACAGAGTTCAGGTTGAATATTCTTTCAGAAAGCCAGAATTTGGATTACTTGGGACTTTTTCTGCCTAGGACATCAGCAAACTTTTGAATAAGGTGATGAATTTACAGTGATCTGTTTGGGTCATCTTTCTCATACATTGAATTTCACATTAGCTTTTTTGTTAGAGTGACTTCTTTTGAGCAGCATTACATTTGTGAGATTCACACACATTGATGTGTGCAGATGTGGTTTCTTGATGTGCTTATCAGTTCTACATTTGAGTTGTTTCCAATTTTCAGCTATTGCAAATGATGACATGCTGGGCATTCTTAAGGGTACTTTCAAGCACGTTTGTGCAAACCTTGTCATTGGGTATATACCTAAGGGTGGAATCACTGGGTCTTGGAGCATGGTTATGTTCAACTTACACAGATAGTTTTCCAAAGGTTGTTCCAATTTGCATCCAGGTTCAAGAGTATATTTAGCCCCTATTGCTTCATAGTCTTGCCAACACTCAGAATTTCCCATCCTTTTAACCTTTGCCATCAGGTCTTGGTATCCCGTTGTGTGATTTTACTTTATATTTCCCTGAATTCTAATGCAGTTGAGCAAGTTTATATGTTTATTAGCCATTTTGTCCTGTGTTTTCATTTCCTCCGTGTAGCTGTCCAAAGGGTATAGCAGCAGAATTCTTTGGATGACCATTCCTGCGTCACATTTAGCGAGTTCCCATTTTGCGGTGACAACTTTGTCGTGACTCTACTACTGGACTCTCTGTTCTATAACGTTTGCTCGTGTCTGGCCTTGTGCCAATTACTGTAGCCTTGAAATCTGGTACAGCAAGAGCTTCCCCGTTGTCCTTCACCTACAGGGACACCTCGTCTAGACCCGGTTTCGAAAGCCAGACAGAGCAGAGCAGAGAAGGGTGGGGAGCTTAGCTGAGAGCAGTGAGGGGTACCCCTGTCTCCCAGAGTCTCTCCCACAAGCTAGTGTTGTCTTCTTTTACCTGGCTGCTGAAACCGTCCACAGTACATTACGGTTTTCTTTTAGGAAGACAATATTCATTATCTCCACCCACTCACTTAACGTTTTTCTGTTCTTTATTCTTCCCCTGCATACATTGTGATTGTTTTCCTTCTGTCTAAAGAAGTCCCTTTAGTATTGCCCTCAATGCTCTTATGCTGCTGATATAGGAGATATTTGGGGATATTTTTTCTGAAATCTTTTAATTTAATGTATTCATCCTTGAAGGACTGTTTTGCCAAGTTAGCAATTATTTTCATGCCACTGTTTTCTGTTTTTTTGTGGGTCAATTGGTTGGTTCATTGAGGAACCAGCTGTCACTCATTCATGTTTCCTCTGGCTGCCTTCAAGAGATTCTCTTTGTCTCTAGGTTTTAACAGTTTCACTATATTATGTTTAGGAATAATTTCTGTTTTATGTGTGCTGTTTGAGGCTACAAGTAAAGAAGTTCTTAAACTTGTAGACTGAAGTCTTTCCTTAGTTTTGGAAAATCCCAATTTTGCTTCTGCCCCATTCAGCTCCTCTCACCTGGGCCTGCAATTAAATGTATATTAGTTGATGTTGCTATATTCTCTACTGCTCTTCTTTTCTGTATGTTTAATTTTTGTAGTTGGCTGTGACTCATTCTGGAGAGAGTTTTTCTGATATATATTCCAGTTTACTTATTATAGTTTAAGCAGTATCTAATCAGCTACCAAGCTAGCCCATTGCATTTTCATTTGTTATTATATTTTTCATTTCTAGAACTTCTCTTTGGTTCTTTGTCAAATCAACTCATTTACATTTTGCAGTTTCTAGCTTTCTGTTACATTGTTTACCATTTATTTTCTTGAACAAATAATTATAGTGGGCAGTGCAACAGTGGCTCAGTGGCAAGAATTCTCATCTGTGGAGACAGAAACCCGGGTTCGATTCCCAGAGCCTGCCCATGCCAAAAAAAAAAAAAAGGAAATTATAGTAATTTTGAAGTCGGTGTCTCATAATTCTAGTTAGTTTTGAAGATTCCTTAGGATTTTCTACATAAACAATCATGCCATCTGCAAATAAAGAGAGTTTTACTCCTCCTTCTCCAGTCTTTTTGTTGTTGTTGTTCTTTATTTTTCTTGCCTTATTGTGCTGGCTAGAGCTAACAGGCCAATGTTGACTAGAAGTGCGAAGAGCAGGCATCTTTTCTTTGCTTCTGATCTTAGGAAAAAAACATTTAATTTTTCACTATTAAGTGCAATGTTAGATGTTGTTTGTTGTAGATGTCCTTAATCAGGTTAGGGAGCTCAACACAAATCGGGGTTGAATATTGTCAAATTCTTTTTCTGTATCTAAGGAGATTGCTTTATTACTCCCTTTCCTTTTTAATGTGATGAATTACAGTGGTCAATTTACAAATGCTAACCAACCTGACATTTCTGAGATACCCTCTATACGTTGGCCACGATGTATGCACGTGTACATGATCTATGTATGACATATATGTCATGTATGGATGTGGGTACATGATGCCTGATTTGGACTGCTGACATTTTATAAGAAATTCTGTGCCTAGAGTCACAAGAATATTTGTCTGCAGTGCGCTTTCCTCAAATTTCCTGGGATGGTTTGATTACAGGCTATGCTAGGTTCTAGAAATGATGGGGGAATTGTCCCTTCACCTGTCATCCTGAAGGGGGTATAAGATTGTCATCTTTTGTCAATTAAATATTTAACAGAATTTGCTGGTGGGTCCCCCCCACATGCCCAAATGATACGATGTGAGGAAGTGACTGCTTTAGAGTCTCAAGAGCACCAGGGGGTCTTCACTTCAACCTCTGTTCAGTTAACCCTGGGTTGTCGTCACTGAGACGCCACCATGCACCTGACCTCAGCAAGCCGGTGGGTCCCTGGCAGACACAGGCAGTGACCACTCTGTGCAGAGCGCTGCAAGAGTCTCGCACAGGGTTGTACACAAATATGCAGGATGCCGCCTTCCTGGAGAGGGCAGGTGAACCTTCTAGAAGCAGTGATACGTGAGGTCATTGCTGAAGGAGGAGTGAGAATGTGTCACTGGAAGAGAGAGCAGTAAGCAGGGGAGGAAAACACTCTCACCACGGTGTAATCGAAAATAAATGCCTGTTACTCTTTTGGAGAAGTGGGAATCCTGATTTACCGTGGCACCATTGTGCCTATAACCATTTACACATCATTAACTATTCAGTTTAATTTTCTGTATTTTTTTCTATACTCTCACAATCTCTAATTATCTTTCAATAGATTATTCTGGGGCGGGGGGAAACACTCTGCTAAGTTCTGGAGGCAAAAGGGAGCATAGTCTATGAGGGCATTGTAGATGGGTCTCCTAGCCAAGCTGGGGCTCTGGGGAAACATAAAAAGGGCGGCTGGAGGAGCCAGCCCTGCACAGACCACGGAGACCCTGGCTGCCATGGTGAAGAAGGAAACTGCTTTGTGGGCTTTGGGAAGAGGCAGGCAGTTGGCAGAGGGAGGCATCCGCATCTAAACTGCAAATGAAAGGGGGCACAGGTTGGCAGGAGAAGGCAAACTCAGGTTGGGAGACTCCTGGTGTCTGTGCGACGTCCTGCGGGCAGCCAGGCAGTGCTCTGGGGCAGAGGAGTGCAGGAATGGCCGTCTACACATAGATGTGACCCATCTGTGGAAGAATTCTCCCAGTCTGGAGAGCAGAAGGCCTTGCCCTGGAGGATGCCTACACTGCAGGGAGAAGGCAGCCAGCACAAGCAGCAGGAGCTGCAGCCCTCAGGACAGAGAGGTGCCCTCAGATGGACTCAGGAGTCCCCAAAAGGGTGGGGAGACCAGGGGTCAGAGCAGCACTTACTCCTGGAGAGAGGGCAGATAAAAACATATAAACATAAGCAGTGGCCTCATTCGCTTCTCTGCTGGCCAGCTCCTCAGACCCCTGGGAAGCGCCATTACAGAGCACACCCGCTACCTGGATGAGGATACAGGCACAACTAGAATGGCAGCTGCAGCCCACAGCACGTGACCATTTGCAGCTCTCACTGTGAGCTGGCCACATGTCCCTGCGAGGGTCTCCTGCAGCCACAGGGGCTATAACCCGACCCTGGTGTGATTTGCCACAGTCCCCAGTGTGCTGCAGCCACACAATGAAGAGGCACACTGCACCTTTGAATCGGGACCCAAGGAGAGGCAGACACGGCAAGGAGCTGAGTCCAGGAACGTGGGGGAGAGTTGGGAATAAGCCACGTTTAAGGTGAAGCCCCTCCTCTCTTCTGGGCTCATCAAAGGCAGGAGGAGAATGGGACCACATCCTCTCAGGAAAGAAACCGATGTTAAGATACAACTTGAAGTAAATTCTGAAGAGTAAGGAGTAACTTGCTGTGGTTAGATGCTTACTAATCTGGGTAATAACAGGTTGCAGAAGCAAGCAATCCTTGGAAAGAAAAATGTAGTAAAGAAGATGGATGACTTGAAATAGAAATCCCAATTCCTCAGAAAAGAACCCCACAATTCTGTACTGACCATGTAATGAGTCCAACACTCCGAGAGAGGCAGGAGTGCTGTGGAGGGAGCAGGGCATGGGAAAGCACGGGTGGACGTGAGCCCCGGGTTCTACCTGCTGGCACTGGGCATGGTTTGAACCTCCCTAAGGCTTTAGTTTTCTAATCTCTGTGAAAGGGACTGTAACACCCTGCCTTGTGGGATTTTTGTGAAGGCTCAGTGAGACAAATCAGATAGCATAGACAAACTGTTTTGCACAGTATAACGGCTGGTTCCTTGCAGGGGAGGAACACTTGTGCAGGGTAAGTTACATGGAGGTAAATGTGATCCTACATTTATTCTACACTCGGGTTAAAACGGCTCAACACACAGCAGCAAGGTACGCACGTGTGCGTCAGCACAGGTTCACCTTGGCAGTCAGGCCACGGGGAGTCAATAGTGTGAGGTTGTCAAAAAGCAGCTGATGGGGTGATGGGGGCGATGGAGGTGATGGGGCGATGGAGG